>JAXQJV010001002.1:0-11120 GCA_037042255.1 Penicillium sp. PG106-07D
GCCTGGACCTCCCCGCAACCGAAGTCGACCGGACCAGGGGGGGCTTTTGGGCAACAGAACGAACCAGGAAGTCAATGATAACCCACAACTGATTTTTTCCCCATGTTTTTCATTTTATACTATTGACCATTAAAACACGAGCTATGGTAGCTACCTAACACGATCAACAAGACCATCGTCTTCAACTCGAACATTACACGAATTCACATAAAGGTTTTTTAAGCCTCGATTGTTGTAGCTGGCCGAGAGTAAACCAGGAGCTCACGAAACCGTCCACTCGTGCACGCCTTCGGCCGGCGACAGCCCACAATCTAAGAGAACATAGCAAACTTCCCATGATTAAGTCCAATCCCGAGGCAAGGTCACTCGCCATATAGACCAACGGCCATTATACTGCTCTTGCGGGACACGCTCTGAGCGAAGTTCAGCCCCGGCTCAGCAAGCCTCCTTCACCACAAGCACAGCAACATCATGACTCGCCAACGAAGTACTATACTGCCTCTTAACACACCCATGATCCTTCCCACTCCAAGCATCAATGACCCTATATCCATTGCGGCCCTTCAATTCCGGAATCTCCTTCCAGACCGCAGTGCGAGTCGAAGTAACATTTTCCGAATTCAACATCAGCACCAGGGTGCCTTTCAACGTCGACGAAGGACCAGACCAGTATTCAGCGGGGTGAGCAGGGTCGAAGGTCCAATCAGGATTGTATCCCCATTTGTAGGGGTGGGCTGAGCGGCCGACGATGGGATCTTGGTTGAACTCGATCAAGTACTTGTTCTTCAGAATGGCTAGGTTGGTGGCACTGATGCTGTCGAGCTAGATGGGTATTAGCAATAGGTAGTGACCAGCACGAGGCCTTTCTGGAGTGTTCATACCGCGGTGCCAATAATCAGGGGAGATTTCATGATTGCCCACAAGGCAAAGTGTGCTCTATTCTCCTCAGGTGTGAGGTTTCCATTTCCAATTTCAAGCATGTCGGGGTCAGGATGGCCCCAGAATCCCACGTAGTTCATCCTGAAGCTATTCTCATTCGCGATTTGAGCGATGCGAGACCATTCCGCTGTCCGCAGTGAGTCGATTGTTTATTGGACTCTATCACGACCGGCAAGAACTCACCTGTGATATCACCCGACATACGCCAAGAATTACCCGTCTCGTTGCCCCAAGTGTTGACGTCCGCTTGGCCCCAGTCACACAGCGAATACAAGATTGTGCGACCCTGCTTCAAAAGAGCATCTCGCATCCTTGTGTACCGAGTGAAGGTATTCGACTTGGTCCAGTCGTACCCAGCAGGCGCTGGATTAGAAAGGCCAGGACAAGTACCATTCGCAGATTCGCTGGAACCGTCCGGGACACATGCGGTGTACTGGTCTGTCCAGTTACTTGGGACGCCGCAGTTGTCATACTTCAAGTCTATGAATGGATAAGCAGAGTTCTTCAATACCTTCGAGGTAGAAAGACACCCACAGTCAACTCCCCACTCCGCGAAAGCGCTTGCATCAACCTGCTCATACCCCAAGCTAGCAGGGTACCCCGCGCAGGTAGTCTCTCCAGCACCTTCAAAGACGTTAGAACCAAGATAATGAACCTATAACCTGACGCACTCACTGCTATAAATTCCAATCTTCAAGCCCAACTCATGAACCTGATCGGCAAGACCAGAGATCCCATTGGGAAATTTCTGGCTATCTGGGATGATACGCTGAGTAGTCGAATTGCGCGTGTTCTTGATGGACCAGCAGTCATCAACTATATCGGATGAAGTGTTAAAGATGGCTTCACAGTTTCGCTGGGGGAGTCCTTACTGTTAACATATTCATAACCAAGGTCTTTCAGACCGAGATTGACAATCTCGTTGGCGGCAGTCATGATTTTTGTAGAATCCACATCACAACCAAAAGCATTCCAGCTGTTCCAGCCTAGGGCCGGTAATCTCCCCTGCTTCGTGTATCAGCAGGTCGCTCCGTTAGTGTCAATCTGGAAAGAAATAGTCTGCATACCACCCCATCCTTTCTCACAAGCGCATTCGCCGAGGGCAGAAAGGCCAATGCGGCCAAAGACAAAGAAGTCAACATGATGTATGCTTCAGATGATGGATCAGAAGTTGCACACGAAAGGGTGACTCTCAGCACACAAAACCAGTCCTATATAAGTGTCGCATCGTCACATCCATTCGTGCGGGGAAGATTCTCGTCAATCTTAAGACTTCGGGTAATTTTGTCGCGACTTTCTTGTCCATAACTTCCAAGCGTAGGCAAACAAGACGTCGATCCCTACGGTGGCGCGCGGGGTGGCATCGCCGATTAAGGGCGAGGAGATGGGGAATCCGCATTTGGACCGGGGTGTAACGGCGGAGTATCGAAAGAAGGGAAAACAGGAAGTGACTACTGTTGAAATCAGTTCTCAGTTTCCTAATGGGATCCGGAAATTTCAATCACCAGTTAGGCAAAGCTTATGCGTTGTAGCCCAGACATCCTGCCACAGAATGTCTCCACAGGGGTAGGTACAGAAAAAGCCGATAGGCCGGAGGAGAGTGAGAGTACTTGAGATCGGCAGAGCAGAATACGACAGGAAGTCCCGGACTCCAAGTTAATGCAATGTATTGCAACTACTCCGTAGTACCAGTAGCACTAACTAGTACTACGCCATAGGAGCAAGCAATTCATGTCTAGCCCCGTCATGATACATGTCTATCGTAAAATCGTTACTCATACAATATACGTCCGTGCTGCCCGATAGCAAAGGACAACAAAAAAGTCTCCACGCCGCTGCAATGCCCGTGCTCAAATTCTCGCTGGAGCATGCAGAAATAAACAGGGCAGGCTAATGACCCTTTCCCAGTATTAACCCACGAGCCTGGCGGGGATCGGTGCCGAGGACGGTAATCAGATACTCGATGCTGGGGTCCATCATCAGTAAAACTAGAGGACTAAAGCAAACCATAACGGGATCATCGACTCACCTAGCCTCAGAAGCCAGCCGGCGCTTCTCATTTTGAAAGTCCTGTTGGCACGCTTCCCATGCCACCGCGCGTTCCTGCGGCAACACCGTCTTGACGCGAACCTTGAAAATCGCACTGACAGGCCGATGATCGGACGCACGAACTTCATGCCGACGATACTCAAGCTGCTTGACGCGGCCCAAGCCACGGTACAAAACGCGGTCGCACCAGGCGGGCGAACGCTTCTTCTCGCTCGTATCGTACTGATCAGTGCCGACATCGTACTTGTAAGTTGGCGCGAAGGTGATAGGCGCCTCCGAAAAGCTACGGAGTCGGAAGCCGGGGTTCTTCCGTCGAGAAGCCAGGAGTTGATCGCGTTCGAGAAGTTTGGCGAGGTTGTTCTGCCGCACGGCATCGATAATGACATTCCGTGGGATGGCGTCAATCCGATAATTCAAGTCACCATTCAAGATACAGATCTCATGATCCATGATCATCGAACCGTCACCGCCACTAGCGAAATGATCGGTACGAGTCGTGAGACTGTTCTCAGCCGGGAGGGTTTCGGCTTCGAGGATGGCCGCAATGTCATTATTGCGATGAGCGGTCTGAGTCTGGCCAGCCGCAAGATGGCAATTGACAAAGCAAAGCGAACTGTCATCAAGGACGAAGCGGAAGATCAGGGCACCCTGCAACGCACTTGTTAGCTGGGTTCGTATGCGAGAAGATAGAAATCAGTCACAAACCTTATTACCATGTAATCCTCCCATTCCTCGCTTGACCTCCGATGCGCTGATATTACTGATGTTGTGACGTTCCTTGTGCTTGACAAAAACACAGGTGAATAGGCCGACCATGTTTGAAGTATGCAGGAGAACATATGATTCGTCAAGAGGCATGACCTCGTGAAGAGATCGGGTAAGATGGTCAATCCAAACCCGGTACTGCCGACTCATGTGTTCTTTCTCGCCATTCTCCTTCTTCTTGCTTCCAAGCAACAAGCTCTCTGTGCAGGATATTAGTAAACGTATACAAAGACAAAGTCTCCACCGAAATACTTACTGGCCGTGATCTTCTTGTTCTCAAGGTCAACCAACTCTTGGAATCCGAAAACAATGATATCAGGCGGATCTTCCGGATGAACAGCATCTCGGATGAAATCTGATGTGCGAACACTGCCAGGCGTCGAAGCGCCGGCATTCCAAGTAACAATGACAGTCCGAATCTCCCGGAACTTGCAAAACTCCACATCTCTGGTTTGCATCCGATTCTCTGCTACACGTTAGACAAGCGCTGCATCGAAATGATCACGAGACCGACTTACCAAGCCAGTCATCCTCCAGCATCCCATCCCAGAGGCGGATACAATTATCTGTTCCGAGTGATGTCACCTGCAGGCGATTCATCGTCCAGACACTGCTCGTGTCCAGCACGAAGCCGCAGACAGGACTATCATGGGCACGCCAATCTTTCTTCACTGTCCAAGGATTGGTTTTCACATCATAGACGTAGATCATGCCGGTTTTATACGCTGCCCAAAGATAGTCGCCCACGACGCCTAGGCAGTTGATCTTGTAGACACTCACGTTCACCACCGCCAAGCAGGAACAGTCGGTTGAAGAATACACAGTGACTTTGCCGTCCGCATGCCCCAAATACACACGGCCGCCATCCTGGGTTGTATAGGTACCGGATGTGACGTCCCCGGAATGTTGCTGTCCCAGTGGCCGCTTCAGCACTTTGAATGCAGTGTCTTCTCGGGCACCTGGGCGATAGATATAAACGTCTTTACCAGAAGCCAACCATAATTTGTCATCCACGACCATCGAGAATGTGTGACCTCGTGCGACACGCTCGTGAGGGCTGTGATAGCTATACTGCAGATTAGGTGTTCCAGTCTCATCTGGGGGCCAGAGGAGCAACCGCCCTTCGTCATCGAGCGTCCACATCTCCTTCTTGTGGCGCAGAATCTGGATAACATCACGACGAGACGGATACGACCGGGTAGCCACGATGGCGTTTGATAAGATATCAACTTCGTGAAGCTCTCCAGCACTGGTACCGAGCCAAATCCGCTGTCCCTCATCTTCAAGTGCTGTGCCTGGCTTGAAGGCGAGAGACAAGCTTTTCACTGTCTCGCCATGACTCAGGCTCATGACTTGTTCGCCAGTCGTGAGATCCCAAACACGAGTCAAATATCCGGTCGTACAGACATATTTACCACACACAGCGAGGAGACGAGTGTCGTACCTCGTAGGAATCTCCCTGGGTCCTGTCTTGAGCAAGGGAGGGCGTCTGTTCGCCTGTGAAGCATCTGGATAGTCCGTTCTTGAGACCGGGCCCTCGTCAGCCATCGGTTCCTCCTCTTCAGTATCCGTTCTGACTATACGCCGCTCTGGGTAAGATGACAAATGAGACTCGCGAGGTAATGATTGTTGTCGTACAGGATGGCGCGGAGGCTGACTTTCTTTGTTGATGGGCGGGAAGGAGGGTGCAGAACGGGCGATGGGTGTCATTTGACCAGGGCTATTCACCATCCGGGGAGAGTCTCTAGCCGGCGAAGGTCCTCGCCGACGCACTGCCGTAGATGCCGACCTTGGTGGAAGGCCTGGGCGATCATAAGGAATATCACTACCTCGAAGCCTCTGAGCAGAGAGTGGGGGAGCCGTGGACGCCGGATTAGAGAAACCAGCGGATGAAGGCGGGATTTGAACGGCCAGAGGCTTCGTAGCTCGAGAGGGTTCAGGATTTGGTCGACTCCTGGAGAACCCGAACTCCCTAGCGTCGGGTCTTGCGGGCATCGCGGGCGGCCGTTCATCAAAGGAGCGCCGGCTTGGGGGTTCCGTAATAGGTCGCCCAGGGGGGTTGAGAGGCGTCTTTCCAGTAGAAATCGGCTTGATGGGGGTTTTCTCCGGGCTACTGGGGGGAGTGCTGAATGGGGACACACGGTCATCCACTGAAGTTATCTCCTGCCGTGGAGCTAGGCTGCCAGGATCCGGGTGCGAGAACATCGCTGGCTTTGCGGGAATCTTCGGCTTCTCAGCCCGGTTTGCAGGCGGAGGTAATGATGCGCTTTTGGGCTTCCTGTCTGCGGGGCTACTACGCCCATTTGCTGCCTGCATACCCGGGGACAGCCGCTCCATTGTCTCCCCCACAAGCACGGATGATCCAAATTGCGGCGTCACCGGGCGAGCCGAGGGCGCAGGCGAGACCCCCGCAGAAACAGATCCCCGGGGAAAGTGCATTGAGCTTCGGGATATACGACGGTCATCTTGAGGAGGGGAGCGACGCTCTCGCTCCAAGCTCCGTGGTGGTGATTTGGGAGAATGGACGGTCAAGGTTGGCGGCAGTTGAGGCGACGAGTGGTGGATGTTCATCGAGATGGGCCGGCCATATCGACCTCCGGGGGATCGACCTCCGGGGGATCCGCGTGCCCGCAAGTGTTCGCCATTATTCTGTTCATTTTCACGGTATGGCTTCTCATCGGCTGTCGTGTTCCATGGGGAGCGTGGCCGAGATAGGTCCAAGGAGGCGCGGCTAGATCGGGGCTCGTCGCCAGGTTCGGGGGTCCTCAGAAAGCGACTAGACGAGTCGCGTGGGCTAGTGCCAAATGCAGATGACGCCCGAGGTTGATTATGGGAAAGGTTCTCAAAGTGCGAGAGCAGGGAGGACACAGGTCTCTGTGGAGTATCGTGTTAGTGTGTATCCGCGTGTCATATTTAGATCAGCTGCGCAATCATACAAAGGGAGCGTCATCAGTGTTCTCCTGTTCCCTGTCGTTTCCCTCCATGGCCATAACCATGTATCCGTCGCCAGAACCAGCCAGCAGCTTCGATCATAAGCTTGATCTGTCAGTCCCTGGGAGTATCACTGTTTTTGCGACGTTGCGGGCAGTGATGTAGAGCTCAGGTGGGGGGAAATCGCAAGGCAACAGGGATGCCGAATCAAGCAGGAGGCGCGCGGGAACACTGCAGAATGTAAGCAACGCGGCGGGCATGGAGAGTCGAAAGATAGCTGAGAGGGCGAGGTGTATGGTAATAGTAGGAGAGTGTAGAGAAGAGAAATGGAGAATTAGTGGACTGGTGGAATGGTGAAAGTGAAATGGAGTGGCGGGGAGGAAAGTGGAGGACGATCACGGGAGTGGCAGATCAACTGGCTCCTTCGCAACGTTTTCCTTCCTTGACGCCGACGCTGGGAGCCTCGACCGTTGGAGAACAAGAAAGCAGCCAGCGTCCACGTTATACTGCTTTCAGTCATGTGGTGAGTCCTTGTCTATTCTTCCGTCAGCTGTGCCGGAGCTTGAGATTCGGGTTCGGGGTGGGTTAGGGGCATTACAAACTAACAGCCATGTCTCGCAGTAAACACATTCTTAACGCGCAAGTGTCCATTCGGTCTCCTTGCTGTACGCCCAGCCCAAGTTCTATATCCATGACGAGCGATTGACTGACCCTCGACCAAGGCAAAAAATGGTTTGACTGCGCCGAATGCCACCAGGAGCAGGAATCGCATATGCTGCAGAAGGCCCAGGAGATGGTATGGTGATCTGGTGCTTGCCGCAGAATGGTTCAGCGAGGTCTGGACTAACGCCGCTTGTCGTTGGGTATAGGTCTTTGCATGCAAGAAGTGCAAGAAGTGCTTCCGCAAGGATGCCGCTGAATTTGAAGAAAGGTATAGATACCCCGCGTTGATTGAAAAATGAGCGTCTCGGACTCACGCCGTTGCCTCTCATCTCTAGTGACGAGTACTGCCCACACTGTGATAACCACTTCGTACTCGAAGCCGTGACTCCCAAGCCGACTCTTCAAGTGGAAGGTGAAGATGCGCGCATGGATAGCCGGTATGTGGAAGGTCGCGGAGAGTCCGTATCTGCTGTGGAAGCTGACATCTGTGTAGGATGCTCAAGGATGACCGCGTTCGGGGCGACCAAGAACGATCCTTGTTCAATATACGCGATATATCCGACCGGATGGGCTAGAGGGTGGTCAATTAGTAGCTCCCCGTTTCATGATCCTAACGATTTTCCTGCTCCTCCGACCATACATCTTCTGCCACACTATCCTCCTCCGGTGGTTCTAGACCTAGACCTGCATGCCATCAATACTCATCTCTGTTCTCTATACATTACGGTAGAATCCTTTCATCGAGAAGTGCGATATGAGATGTGTAGGAATTTCGTGGTTTTGAGTCCTCGTCAAGTAAAAGAGACCAGCGCTACGGTAAATAGGCACAAATCACAGACCCAGTCATCCCGTGGAATGACTAGGCACCTCCTCCATCCTTCTTATTCCGCCGTCTCGCCACCACCTGGCCGGGTCAGAATGGCAGCTGTGGCAGCACCGCCTCGGCTGGTCTTCTTCTTGGCTGCCTCCTCTTGCTTCTCAGTCTCGATGCTCTTGACATAGGACTCGATTTGGTCGTCAGGCAGCATCTCCACGCGCTTTCCAGGGGTCATGATTGCCACTTCGATGTTCTTGGCACCGGTCTGCACCACCTCGAGCAATGACTTGATGGTCAGCTGAATTGTCTGCTCGCGGTCCATGTCGTCCTGGTGGTTGCGCTCGAGGAACTCGCGAACAGTCTTGCTGGATCGGCCGATGGCATTGGCTTTCCTATATGTAGCATCAATGGTTAGATTGCTGTAACCTAGAAAGACCACGGGTACAGCTGGAGGACGACACTAACCAAGCGGAGTAGATGCCAGAGGGCTCGGTCTGGTAGAGGCGCGGTGTAGAGTCATTCTTGTCAAAGCCAACGACCAGCGTACTAATACCGAACGGACGAACACCACCACTCTGTGTATAACGTTGTTGCACACCAGCAATGTATTTGGTGATATATTCGATGGTGACGGGGTCCTCGACGGTCAGACGGTGTGACTGGGCCTCTAACCGGGCCTTGTCAATCAGGATGCGGGCATCGGCGTTCAGTCCAGCAAAAGCGAGGCAGACGTGCTCATCAACGTTGGCGATCTTGGAGGGCGTGATACGGGTATCTTGGAGTTTGAGCGCGGAGCGCTTCTCGCAACCGAGGACGACGATGTCCTTGCCTTTGACACCCACAGCGCAAGTTCCTATCGCGAAGCAAATATCAGAAGCCCATTCACAGAATAACAAGGGAAATCATTTTCCAAGAACCAGAGCTTCAGGAGCTAGGATGTTGGGGCTGGCGAGGGGAATGGCCTACCTCGCTTCACAGCCTCCATGGCATATTCAACCTGGAAGACGTGCCCATCGGGGCTGGGGGGAGGTCAGCCTATCGAAGAAGCTGAAGCGCGGTGAGATGTGTCCATACCTGAATACTAGGAAGAGTTAGCATCATCGATCTTAGGTCAAAGAGAGCCAAGGGAGCTGGTCATTCGGAGAGCTAGCTGGCTTACCTGAAAGAGCTCGGTCGTAGCCGGACATGGTGAAGGAGGAGCAATGAAACGGATTATGGGGATAAGAGAAACGTGAAGGAAACTTCCAAGGGAATCAATGACGGGGGGGAAGCTGGAGGAGAAGGAAGGCTGCTGTGTCGAGAGGACGATGGTGGAGCCATGACGGGGTTCGGGCGGTGGACGCGACAGCGTACGGTTGCCTTGGCGCAGCCGCGCGGATAATCTGCCACTACGTAGGTACTGGCTTCTTCTTCCCTGAAGACGCTTTACAAGTAACGGATAGGAATTTTCATTGTCTCGATGAGTATACCCTCTGCTTCAATAGTTCTAGTGTAGATGAAGGTCAAAAAGCGGATTGGTCTAATTCTTTCTTTCAGGATAGATCATTCTTCAGCTCGCTTGAAGCTCCGACAAGCTCAGATCTATACCTAGACACGACTATGACTCCCTCAAGTTTTACACAAAAGCATTCTAGTTGAGCCACAGCATATGTATTCAGAACGAGGCGTCTTCGATGACAAAATAGATCAGCATTGATTCCATTCCCACTCGTGTCTCAACCTTAAGAGCGCAATACAACATGCTCATGACACCGAACAGCAGCTCAAGCCCCGGAACGATGCAGAGACACACTAGAAGATACAATGAAGAGGTAAGAGATACTGGACGCACAAAGTATGAGAAAATATAGACAAAACAATCTTTTTGTTGCATTCACCATGCCCTGGTGGAGGTCAGAAGGGAGAGAGAAAAGAAACAGAACCCTCCATCGATCCATCCCCAGCCAGCGCAAGTCGCAAAAGGAAATCCCCCAACACCCCCAACGGAGTCCGAGCCATTGTATATCCCACCCGTGAGATCAATACCGTGAATTCTCCGACGCTTGCCATGACCCAACGCAGAAAAGGGACGACCAAAGATCTAAAATGCAAAGCAGGTCGAGCGCGCAACCCAGGCTCACAATGCGTCCGCGTCCGAAACCGACTCAAGACAACGGTTTCATATCAAAACAAAACCCAGGCCCCGGCCAAGGTTCCAGTCACCGCCATCCTTTGTAATAAATAAAAGTAGACCAAACCATAGACAGCTCAAGATGGAATCAAGGGGGAGCGGAGCCGCTCAACGACCAAAGAGATGAGAACCAAAACAAAATCAGAGCTCGGAGAAAATGGCGAGACGATAACAAGAAAAATGGAAAAAGAAAAGACATCCCACAAATCACAGGACGGCGAGAAGGCGAGAGAAATTCGAAGTCATCAACACGCTAACCCGCCTGCTCCTTCCAACCCGATGCACCGGAACCGCAGAATCCCTTATACAAATGCGTATCAACGAGTATCAACCAGCGCATATACCTGCCACAGCGCAGGATTGCAATATGGACAACGTAAGTGTGACCGCCCGTTTCATTCGGGCATGTTGAAAAAAAATAGACAATCGTTGCCGCGGGTTTACGCGGGCGACTTGTTAGCACCAGCGCCGTTGCGGCGCGAGTGGGCATCATCCGAGACCGTCAGGCCGCCAAGGCCGGTGGACAGGAAGGCAAAAGGGTCGCTGGAGCCCTCGGAGCCGCCATAGAAGGCACCGTTGGAGGCGCCGGTGGACGGCACACCGTGATCAGCACCCGTGAACGCCGCCTGAGTAGCGGGGTTGGCAAAGGAGGCAGCGGAGTGGGAGGCATTCGACGAGCCGTATCCCGAGTTCACCTGGCCCATGGGCGGGATGGTGTGACAAAACTCAATACTACAACTTTAAGTCACAATACAATGTTTGAAAATATATCCACATTCTCTGTTG
>JAXQJV010001003.1:0-11096 GCA_037042255.1 Penicillium sp. PG106-07D
TCAATAACAAGCAAGCTGGCGCATAGGAAGCGCGTCGGGCTCATAACCCGAAGGTACCTGGATCGAAACCAGGGTTTGCTATCTTTTTTGTGATTTTTTTCCAATCCCCTTCAGTGTCTGCTTCTTTCCAGCAGCAAGACTCGAAAGCACGTCTTCCTGAGCGACATCCGAACGGAAGCAAGTCTCGACGTGCAGACTCATCGCACTCGCGCTTCAATGAAATTTCATAGGTGCACATTGCTGTCGATCCTCATATTCCCAGCTATCTTCCATCTTATATTCGCGTTGTTGCTTGTCACGGATCGCCTTGCCATATCACCGATACTAGGTATGTTGCATTTGCTAAAATATATATCGACCACCGCGAACCCTCTTGCGCCCGGATATTCTATGGCAGAAGGTACCACGCTACGGATGTGATATTAACGCAAACTTTCTTGATCGGCTCGCCGAGGTAGTTCATATCACGGAGAGCCCATTTCGGTTTGCCTGTTTCATCGAAGGTGAGGAAGCCCATGAGTCGGCTGGTTCATTTTTTTTTGGGTAGTCGGGGTAAAAAGTTCCTATCAGGATGCCGTATTCGGTGTAGGGGGCAAGCTCGGAGGTGAAGACCTTTGGGTCCACGTCCTTGAGGGAAATTCGAGTCGCCATAGTGTTGCCTTGTGCGATGAAGTGTTGTTGGGAAGGGATCGGGAGATGGAGCGTTATTAGTGATGAGATTGTGGGATGGAAGCAGTTCGAGGGAGTGAAGATGGGATCAATGAGACACGTCAACGTGGGAGAAAACATCAGAAGCAACGAGAAGCGGGAGATGGGCGGCATCAAAGCCTGAACAAACCCGATATATACCCGGTAACCCAGCCTATTCATTTCCATCGTGTTGATTTACTCTGTTTGAGACCTTTCGCCATTCCCGGTAGATTGATGAGTACCCACAGGCCGTGGAACAAGATCGCGCGAGAATGCTACCTGAGTTTTCCACCTAAACTATAATTCCGTTGTGCAAAATCCAATCGACAATATGTAAGCCAGTGGGGTCCCCCACATAAAAGAGAAATCAAACGCGATGTTCTTAAAATGACATGATTTTGCTGGCAAAGGCGAAGGTAGGTGGAAAACCGGGTTGTTGACAATATTGTGAGACCGGAAAAGCTACAAGTCTAGAAGATATTACGGCCATCTATCGTACACTCATAGACGGAGGCCCGTCTTTTGCAGTTCCTAGTGGACCACAAATGGTGATGGATATACCTGAAAAATCGACCTCGAAGAGTGTCCAGTGAGGTACCTTGGGTACCTAGTGACGCGGAACAAAGAGGACGAGGATGAATGTCCCGACCTGATGCGCCACGAAGTAGACCACATCATCCCAATGGCGTCAAGGAACTCCGATTTACACCGCTCTGGCATCTGTTAATTTCTACCCGGCTTTTCTATTGGGGCCTATTCGGGAATACGCCTTTCCAGAGCGGGTACTTCATTTGTACAACCTGCTACGGATGTCTCGTCACGCCGGAAAAGGTTGAAAGCGCCTATTCCTACAACTCGGACAATCATAAATGGCTTGTGATGAGCTGGCTTCAGCCTCCATGACATATAAATCTCACGTCTTCTAGTTGCTGTGCACGCAAGCATAGGAATATGATTGATCGGTAAATAGCGCGAGAGGAGGGGCATCAGCAGAAGCAGTTCGTCGACCCCGAACTGTCATAAAGTCCGAGACTTTGAGTCTATCATTCTACCATCGCTTCTCACCCACTATGAAGACCTGGGAGCTCAAAATGATATTTGTGGTAGACGCACAATCATAGGAGCGTTTATGGAAGCATTGCGTCATTAACCGTCGGGCGACAATTTACCATCTACAAGAGCACCCAGGGTTCCGGGTATTCACCATCACAAGTTCCCAAAAGACAAAACCACACAATTCGCCACCTCAGCCTTAAATGAGAAATAACCCCTCACTCCTCGCAGAATTTAGAATAATGCCTCCCTAACTGCAAGCTATCGCCATGTCGTTCAATACAACCTCGTGTGATATCCACCTGTCCGCCGAAGGTGACGGCACCCATTTAGCGGCAATATGTAACAATGACGAGGGTTCTGGAATTACAGCCGACCTTCTTCTTGACAACTACTTGGGAAACAAGGATGGTAAGAGGCTACTCGATGCGGTGGTTCCGAGAGTGAATTTAACACACTCTCTGCGATGTAGGTCACTTTGAATGGGGAGGGACGAACTTCAGCAAGAGCGCGCGGAATGTGACCGTGTGCAGAGAAGGACCAGATCGAAAACCCATTCTTCGTTGTGAGCTTCTGAATCCGTCGGGTCGATATGTCTCAGATGAAATCGATCTTGCTGCTCACATCGCGAACGTCGAGGGTGAACTACAATACACCTAGCGCGAAGATTGACACGGCTACTTCAAGTGCATTTTCGGCTACGAAAAGCTATTTAACCAAATTGGGTGGATTGATTGTTTTGATTTTGAAATTATAGTGCATTTTTGGAGCTCAAAGCACCTATTGTTTCCCAAATACTTAAGTAGTCTGATCTCCAGCAGATAATATAGGTTGTGATCCTCCTGCCATTACCACACACCACTTCAACCGCAGAGGACGAGATATGGAAAGCTCTAAAAGAGCTAGAGCTATCATATGACATTAACTTTCCAAGCATTCAAATTTGAATCTTGTATAACGCACGTGATGTTATCCAAAATAATGATGTCACTATCTCCCATATAAGCCTTCTATTTGCCAGTATCACCAGACGACAAGGAAACCCCTCACATCCCCAGGACACTACAACCCTCCATCCAATCCATCATCCACTTTACAACAAAGCAGCATCTACAACCCATCAATATGCTACGCACCGTCAGTCGACGGACTCTCCCAGCCCGACCACTCAGCTCCCTCCTACTCACCACCCACCACATCCACACCCTCCCAACAACCCCCCAACCCTCCAACTACACCATCCTCGAGCGAGAAATTCTCCGCCCAGACCGAGCAGAAACATGCCAATCCGGCACAGACGACGAAGTTGCCCGCCACAAATCCCCCTACGACCCCACACTAACGAGCCCAGAGAAAGAAGTCTCCGCGCTACGGGAGGAATACAGACTAGAGGGCGACCTCATCCATGATCCGTTGGCGGTTAGCCCTGCCAATGCGCAAGTCAGTCATATTCTGGAGCTTGAAGAGGAGCGTGCGAAAATTGCGGGGTGGCATCCGTTGGGGAGTGTTAAGGGGTGGACTAGTAAGAGGAGGGAGGTGCTTTTGAGGAGGGAGCCGTATGCATTTCGAGCTTATGAGGTTGTCTTTCCTTATTTTGGAAAATGGAGGAAGGTTTGTATCTCCTCAAGTATTGGTGGAAGAATATTACGTCTTAGTAGCTGACTATTGCATAGAAAGTGAAAGTTGAAGTGATACATGAAAACGTTCAAAAGTAAAACTGATTCCCCCCGGCATCCGCAACCTACGATACCAACCATTCGAGGGGCAAATTGTTACATTTTCTGAAAGCGACTAGCATCATGACGATTGAAGTTACTCGAGGTCTTCAAGAATGAGATTGATACTATCCAGCAAACAGAAAACTCAAATCAGATTGATGATTGGCTTCGTTGCGAATATTGCTATGGATAATTCATACAGAATAAATGTTCAGGAACATTTGAAATTTCCACTGCTCTCTCGAGTCCTTGCTCTCCCTTCTATCATTGCTCGGCATTTTTGTGAGCTCCTTATCATCACTCCTCAGGCACGGGGCACCAGTCGTAGTTCCCATTGTTATTGTTTCCCCATCAGGGAGGGAAAGGATGGGCCAGACCACCCGCCCCAAACACAGCAGAGGTCAGGATGAAAAGAGCCGTCAGACTGGCACCGTCGAAAGCCCCGGCGACCAGAAACGGGTAGTCTTTGAGGATCCGTTGGTGATAGTTCCGGAGGTAGAACTGGACGAAGAAGCCGCCGATGATCCAACTAAAGAGATTGCAGGTCTGGCTCTGGTTGTACGGGATGAAGTACGCATATTGGATGAGCTGGGCCATGTTGATCTCTGAGATGTCAAATCGACGAATCATTGGAATAAGCCGGGTGTTTTTGTTCGTCAGCGTTGAGGGCTCTGAATCAATAATATGCCAGACTTACCCGGTAGAAAAGACGATGGGTAGCGACGACACCGGCTCCAACCAGCAACCCCACAGCCACCATCTCGTACTTGGAGCCGATCTGGTAAAGATAAGGTGACAGCGCCCATCAAGCTGCGTTGGTGTTGTATGCTTGAATCTGTACACCGCTTTAGGATGAATTTCCCTTAGCATTGGTAAGTAGAGACGGATTGCCTGGAACAATCGAGATAATCACTGCATAGTTGATGAAGTCACCGAGCACAGTGCCATAAATCTGAATCAGAAATATCGGAGCAGCTTGGAGTTCTTCACCTCCTAGACTGAAATGGGTCTCATGGTTCCACAAAGGCCATAGCGGAATAGACCAATCGAGATAGTGCTCAAGATCACTGTCGCAGTACTTAGAGGCATGTCATAAAAGAGGTTCTGGGCTGCAAACACGGTCAACGTCGCGGAGTCATTCGACGCCGATGTAGCCGTGATTGCACAAATTGCATGCTCCTTTACACTCCAAGGGCCATTAAACTTGATGGTCGAAATCCACCATGCAAGTTTGCCCTGACCATTTTTATCCTTTCACCGAGCCTCAAACTTCTTACCAGGGGAAGCAACTTGGCCCATGCACTGCCCACAAAGTATGAAATGAGGTCAATGATTCTCGCAATGGTATTCTAGCTTGGCTTAAACTGTTGCTTGGAGTCAGTAACCATTTGTAGCATAGCCATCTGTAACAGATCCAAGTAAGCGAGGAATGAAAACTGACGGCGTAGATTTGGTTCATCACGACTGACACCCCGAAAGGACGTAGCCAGGACGATACTTCGAATGTAACCGCAGGGTCGAAATCATCACGCGGCGGAAGCAAGTGCTCTGCTGCGTCGGCGCCAATTTGAATCACCACTTCAGCAACCTTGGTTTCGCTCTCTCCACCAGCGATCTCTTCGCCGCCAATCTTGACCTTCTCTTTGCTTGGAGACCGCGAGCTCAAACTGCTCATCGATGGCATCCTCCCTGCTGGAAGTGTTGATAGTAACTTTGGCCATGTTGGGTCTCCAAACTTCAGATGGGAGGGTTTGTCGTTGTCAAGCTTGCCGAGAGAGTGTCACTGAGATGAGTAGAAGTGAAAATGATGCACGGCAAGACTTATATCTCGCGTTGCACCTGGTGTGGTCGAAGCTACCGGAGCAGGAAGTGAGAGGCGAGAGGAGAGAGAAGGAGACAGCGTGGACCATCAACCATAAAAATCTTTAGGTCATCGCAAATCCTTGGTTTTCAGTTCGAGGCCACGCACAGCTCAGCCAAGCCTGTTACACTAAACATGTCACTCTTGAAGATATGTGGCAAGTCATACCGGTCACCAAGACCTCGTGGACTGGTCATACATTAACTGTAACCTCTGCTGGGATTGTTGATCGAGGTATAACAGAGTGTATATGCTCAATGTAGTGCCATATTTCAACTGTAGCCATATAACGAGGCTATGAGGCCCTCTTCGGGGGCTACATAAGCAGATTTTTATTGCTTGTATAAATGCTTCATAGAGGAAAGTCGCTGGAAACTGATTTTAGAGGATAGGTTTGCAGAATGAGTGAGCATACTACCTCCGTTCCAGGCCTTTCAGTGGCCGTTGCAAGGCGCAAATAGGCATAAAGGCATATGACGGAGAGAGGAAGCCGTATCTACCACAAGAGTCAAGAGCACTCGAGGAAAGATACTGTAAATGTCGGTTCGTCAAACTTGAATCATCGTAGTAAGAGTCGACTATACCGCATCTATATCAGGAATCGGACTCGGAGTCAACCACAGATCGCTATTACTCACATCAACATATAGATACACTCATAGAGAGATCCTTCCGTCTTCTAACCTCCTGGGAGTCATCCACACATCTCTGTCATCTCTGAGGAGACTCCAAGGGTCTTCTCCACCAACCCACACAATGACCCCATAATCCACAACCACCCCATCCCCAGAAACCTTTCAAGGAGAATACTTCTTCTTCTACGGCACACTCGCGGACCCATCCCTCCTATCGCGAGTCCTCCAAATCCCCAACAGGCTAGACCTACAACCAACACAGATTCACGGATGGCGATGCAAGATGTGGGGCGAATACCCAGCACTCGTCGAAAGCACTCCGCAAGACGCAGTCACTGGCATGGCTTACCAAGTATGTTCGCTGCGCGAGTGGGAAAGGCTGGTTGAATATGAGATGGCTGCGTATAGGGTTCAGGGATGCAGGATTTGGTTCGAGGATGGGAGGTGTACGCCTGGGAAGACGTTTGTATGGTATGGGATGCGGATGACGAAGGTTTACGGGATGGGGATGACGAAGGTTTACGGGAAGGGAGGTTTGATTAGAGGGATTGGCTACTCGAGGAGAAAGAGGTGCAATGAAGGTAGTGGTGCCTTGATGGTTTCAAAGGAATTGATTCATTTCTAGCTTGACTATGGTAGAGGTAGGACTGTGATTATCGTAAGCGAAGATCACGCGGGAGTTTCAAAAACAAGGTAGTAGGAGCTCCATCAGAAAGGCGGTGATTTTTTATCCTCATTCTTATTCAGAACAGGTCTGTGTATAAATCTTGCTTCATCATTTGAGTGGCGCAGCCATAACAGATAGACTTACCATTTTGAATGCCCGACTTGCAGGTGGTTAACCTGCGAATTAATTTTCCTTGTGGAGAGTCTAAATGATCATTAGCGATGATCTTTTGATAGTTCCACGCAGAGACACAAGGCAAAATCTTCATCAGATAGCAGTTGGACATTGATTATGTGTCCTCATTGAAATTCAGAACAGGTCTGTGTGAAATCATGCTTCATCATTGAAGTAAACAAAACAAAACCACCTAGTACTTACCAGTTTAAACCCTCCCCGTCAGTCGATAGAACTGGTCCATCGGCTGCTGCCTCGACTGCGGCATAACCGCGGGGATTGTCTGCGCCAGTGCATCACCCTCGAGATGAGCAGTGTTATCGACCGTCAGGATCGTCACCGACCACCCGCTCAAGGGTGCACTCCCATCAGGCGGGAAAGGCGGCTTCGCCCTCATCAACCACGGTGGCTCAACATGCGGATGGATCATGTTCGTGATCAGCAACTCCTCCGGCGGGCCACCAGGACGAATGTCCACCTCCATGATCCCAGTATTAGACCACAGGGGGTGCATATAATCAGTGCCCGGGCTCTCGGCGTCCCGAGCTAAATGAAACGACTGCGAGCCAAAGATCTCGGTCAAGCATACCCACAAAACCTGCAAGATGACCCCGTGCCCGACGACTGCAATAACTGCCTTGCCGCCTGTGGCGTGGCTAGCCATTTCCGGTAAGATATGATCCCGCAGAAAGCCATTGACGCGCGCGCGCATTGATGACATCGACTCGATCTGGGTCACCTCGCGGGACAGCCGACCACATCCATAGCACTGCTCGCGCAGCTTGGCTGTTTGAAATGGCTCCAGTGCAGGCCCGCTACCCAGCTGGTACTGGCAGATCGTACGAGCGGTATCGGTCGCACGATCGAGGTCCGACGAGAGCACGCGCGTGAACCGGACCGGGCGATCGCGGAAGTATCGCGCCAGCCGGAGGGCCTGGTCTTGGCCGACGCCTGTTAGGTTATCCGCATTGCCCCTGGCAAGACGGCCAGTCAGCGAGGGGATCTGGGGGCAGAGGGTTAAGGGAAGGGAGCCATTCTTATCCGCACACATACAACGCTTTGCCAACATTATGCTCGCATTCTGCATGGCGGATGAGAAATAGTCTCATGGTGGATGTGCCTGGAGATCTCAAAAGACTCTAATAGTTTCTTGAGAAATTTTGACAGGGACAGCTGGGGAGAACGCAGGGGAAAAGTGCTGGGCAGCTGTGGCTACGAGCCACTACAGATGAGGTCGTAATGAACACACACCCTCGAAGGCTGGGGCCAATGGCAGACCGAAGCCGATCGGGGGTCATCCATGGTCATGAAGAGCCATCATTCGATGCTTTCAAGATAAAAAATTGCCTAATTGCACGAAATCACGGAGGAAGAGCATATGAATAAAGAGAAAAAGAAAAGCAAAACACTGCCAGCGCGCTAAAAAGACGCGGAAAGCAGCTGGTGGAGCCCAGCCCACTTTGGCTTTGCACTGTTTGCACTCGCAAACAGAAAAAAGTGGTGGAAGGCGTGTCGCGGGTGCCCAGATGGTAGTTTGGAAATTCTGTTTGAGAGAAAGCCCAGTAAGTCAGTTCAATCCGAAGATTGTTGTGTTAGTCTCTGGAGAGAGATACTGATTGAGTATTGGTCGGAGACTGACAATCCCACAGAGTACTTCATCCGATAGACAAAATGGCAGACACCGAGATCGCCAGACCCGAGGAGCAAAGTGTGTCCAATGAAGCCGCCAAAGATAGTCATGGATCATCGCTAACATAGCATCATTTACAGAGAATCCTCAGTCTCCCTTCCAAAATGTTCGCACCAACGGTCGCGCCTTCAACTCCCCCAATTGGCGTATGAAGAGCGAGAACAGCAGCCCGCAGGCCTCGCCCTCCTCGACACGAACCAACACATCTCGGACCGCCTTTGCCCGCCCAGGACCCCATGTGCCGCAGGCAATTTCAGAGGGCCGTCGACTCTACGTGGGTAACATGCCCTACACGGCCAAGACGGAGGATGTGGAGGCGCTATTCACGGCGGCGGAGTTTCCTATGTATGCCACACAAACAAAAAGAAAGCTCTGAGCTCACGCCAGGCTTGGAAGAAACAAGTGTGATGGCGTCGACTGAAACATGACTTGATAGCGAGCGCATCGACATTGCCATTGACCCATTTACCGGCCGGAATCCGTCGTACTGCTTCGTCGATCTGAAGACCAAGGAACATGCGGAGCGGGCCATGACTGAGCTGGACGGCCACGATATGCTCGGCCGCCCAGTCAAGATTAAGCCTGGCGTGGCCAAGTCTGGCGAGCGTGCTGGCGAGCGTGCTGGCGAGCGCTCTGCGGAGCAGACTCGATCACCCTTTGCCATGAATCGCTGGCGTCCTCAGGAGGGTAGCACTCCCTCTCCTAGCTTTGCCAGCAGAATCAGCAATGATTCCAGCCAGCGGGTGTATGTGGGAGGTCTTCCTCGCCTGACGGAGCCTGAGAGTGTGCAGAGCAACATGAGGACTTTCTTCCAGGGATACAATGTGTATGTTGCATCGAGGATTTTGAGATTGAAGACTGACCCCCTTAACCTTTCTCGTGTATTTGTTGTTCTGTGACTAATCTGCGATGGGTTTGTTTAGTGAGAACGTCAGCAAGGTGTTCACCCCACACCCCGCAAAGCGCTTCGAGCCCGGCGACCACTACTACCTGTTTGTGGACTTGAGCAGTGTCGAGGAGGCTCAGCGGGCCATGGACACGCTTAATGGACAGCAAGGCCCATGGGGAGGCCCATTGCGTGTGCAGCGAGCCCGTGGCACGACCAACACCAAGCCCGAGGGCAGCTCTTCCCCAGCGGACGGCAAGGACACTCTGCTCTAGAGGGGCAGCAGGTTGGCAGCTTTATAGAAAGGGCGGTTAGATGGGAATTGGAGTTTATGACATAAAAGGGCATATGATACAAAGAGATATGAGATGGGTTGAGACGAAAATTAATATCATAGACTATTATCATCCCAACCTTTATCCACTCATAGAAACTCAGTATCCGTCCCGTATACTGTAGTATTTAACCTGCCCGTCCAAAGAAGCGGGCTCGGCATGACGTTAAGTGGAGACACGGAGAAATCCAGACTCACCGCATTACAATCCCCTCCTAACCACATGATACCATTCTCTTTTTGCCAACGTGGTTGAGACATTTTCTTTCTTTTTGTTGGACTTTCAGAAATATTTCCTTAGAATTTCTTCTATACTTCTATTCTATCCTTCCTTCCGTGACTATTGTGCATTCTCCTTGTCGGTCTCCATGTGGAATTGATCCCAGTTACCGCTCCTTTCTTCCTCCCTCCGGCTACGGGTCGGAAGCTTGCCTGCCTCTCCCTAATCCTCCCGAGCACATCTGCATTTGCCAGTTCAAACGCCCGCCATGTCGACTAAAACTGCAATTCGGAGCCAGCAGCAGCACAAAGTGTTCATGGCTAGTGTAAGTGGAATTTCTATCTTTATTGCATGCCCTACTATTCCATCCAAACTACGCAATCTCCCCCAGACGGCTGGGCCTTGATCGACCGCCAGGATCAAAGGCGGGGGGAGCCCTGCATGCCCCTCATATAACATTGCCTCGGTTCCTGTTTCATTCCCCATGTTCCCTTCGGCCAGATAGGGTTTGTAGCGGCCGAGAAACATGAGGCTAGGAACTGCCGGACGAGCTAGAGCCTAGTTGGCAGAAAGTCTGGGGTTCTGGGTTTGTGCATGTATAGGCATACGCGCAACCCGGGCGCAGACTATGCAATCAGTCTACGCTGTCGCTGGATGCAGGGATCATGCACCCAAAGATCTCTGTTTAATCTGCTGCCTATATCTGCAATCATGTTTCTGGAATACGCTTTTCCTTGGGAAGTCACGGATTCCTATACATTGTATCATTTATATGGTTCAAGCAACAAGCGAAGCCAGGCCGTCAATCAGCCTCCGACGACATCATTTGCGTTGACTGGGCGGAACCTGCGTTTTGTTTACAGCAGCGTGTCATCCGGTCCTGGGACGTGTTGATTAGTCGTCGTGGTTCACAGGGCCCTGCCATTTAAGGGCCCGCCTGATCTTCGGGACTTTCTCTTCTTCCCTTCTCTCCACGCCCCCCTCTCCTCTTCACCACGCACCCTCATCCATCTCCCCCTTCTGCCACGTCCATCAAAACCTTCGTTCCACGCACTATTCCCAGCTCCAAACAGCCTTCTTCATCCAAATCCATCATGTTCGCAACTAAATTTGGCCTTCAGTCCGATGACTACAAGATCTGTGTGGTCATGGTAGGCCTTCCAGCCCG
>JAXQJV010001004.1:0-10516 GCA_037042255.1 Penicillium sp. PG106-07D
CCGGCGAGCGGTCTTGTCATTCTCATCGCGGAATAGCAACGACGGGACGTCGCGATAGCCACCGCATGGCTTCCCCACTCGCTTGCATTGCGAACAGACCGGGTCGAGACGGTCACACTGTTCCACGTATAAGATTATTGGGATTCAATCCTGGTGGTGATCCATCACGCCATGTGGCTCACATTTGGAGACTTACCTTTATCCGCCTTTCTCGGCAACTCTGGCAATTTTTGCTTGGGCGACCGTAAAAAGGCATTCTTACTCATGTATCCGGTGTAAAGTTCATTCTTATTTCTTCTGGCGCCCGTCCGGGGTACAAAAGGGGTAAAAACATTCGTGAGAGATCCCAGAGATGTCAAGAAGTACAGTTCATGGCGGGATTAGGGAGGCTTAGCCATCTCCGAGGTGGAGCTAACAGGAAGCTGATTGGTGACCAACCTCGATACTCATATGGGGCCGCCTTTCCTAATCAGGTAGCTGTTTCGTGGTTGTGAAGAACACGAACGGATCTGGATTCTGGACAAGAAAAGTAGTGAAAGCTTGAACTTTTAACTCTTGGAAATTCGGAAACGCTTCGTCAGTGTCGTGGCTGAGTTGCTGTTATGTGGTCGATATGCTGACCTAGAGCGATGCCAAGAGCCAGGCATTTATCCCCAACAACCGTTGCCATTTGATCGAGAACATTCACGACATCCTGCTCCCCTAGTTGGACTGACGAACTGCTTACCACCTTTGGTAGTGTGGATTGCCTCGGGTTTTGGGATTCACGGCCATGCTTATTGTGAAATCTCCCTCACAGGCCACTCTGCAAGTCTGATCGTAGGATATAAGCTCTCCCTTCTTCCTTCATTATGCTTCATTGTGACCCAACACCCAACACCCATCAATTCATCTTTACTACAAGATTTCCCATCGTATCCTCTGCAGGGAAAAAAACATGGCTCCCGAGAGCCGCTCCACTCAACAAGATGGCGATTTCTCGTTTTACCGCTACAATCCCTCATTTGCGGTCGCCATTGTGGCGGCAGTGCTGTATGGAATTGCATTTATCTTGACATTCGTTCAATGGATTCGATATAAGTCATGGGTCTGGGTGGTCATGGTTATTGCGGCAGCAAGTAAGCAGGATAAAGACTCTCTTGATCAGGCCGATCGGTGTTCACGCTAACATCACTCTCAGTGGAGGCAGTCGGCTACATTGGCCGGTGTATCTCGACGCAGAATGTAACGGACAAGCCAATTTACATCCTTCAATTCTCGCTCGTCGTTCTCGCGCCAGTCCTCATGGCCGCTTGCTGTTACGTCCTATTCAGTCGCATCCTCTTCTTGGTCGTGCCTCGCGAGGAACGAACCATCCGTTTGTGCTGGGTGCCTCCGAGATTCATCACACCACTCTTCGTGGGCTTCGATGTTGTTGCTCTATTGCTTCAGCTGATTGGAGCGATCATGATTTCGTCGGTCGGTCCTAGTGACTCGAATGCAACCAGCAAGCTCAATCGAGGGAAACATATTGCGCAGGCTGGTGTTATTGTACAATTGGCCGCGTTCGGACTCTTCTCTGTGGCTGCTGTCCGCTTTAATTTCACCTCGAAAAAATTCACAAAAACCATCCATGAGAGGTATGAGATGTTTGGTGAAGAGGACTACATTATCGACGGCGTTGCCAAGAAGAAACACTGGCCAGCATTGTTGCGCGTTGTGAATCTCACTACTCTGTTGATCTTGGTGGGTGTTCATGAAATCGAACTAGACACCTTTTCACCGCTAACATTTCTACCAATTCCGCCAGGTCCGTTCCATATATCGTCTAGTTGAGTTTACTGAGGGTGTGACGGGATATCTCAATACGCACGAGTGGACCTTGTACGTCTTTGATGCCTTGGTCATTTATCCTTGTGTTGCACTCTTCATCTACTGGCATCCGGGAAAGTATCTGCCGTATCTGGGCTTCCGATTGCCGAAGCATGCTCGCTAGGTCAGGGGCTTGTGCCGGGAGTATGGAGATGCTTGAGTGATGAACCATCTACCCCATTTGGAAGATGCCTTGCTCGCTTTCGTGTTGTACGTTACAATCGAAAAGATCTTACCTTTACCACATAGGTCCTGGCACCTGCAACAACATCCGTTGCAAGCCGTGATCTTTATGGGCTAGTGCGGGATTCTATCGGATGCAAAACTAGCCCCGTATTTTGCTTCTCCCCGCATATCCGCATATCTATCCCCAGATCCTGCTGAAGAAAGGTTCACAGAGCTGTTGTAGTCTGGCATGTTTCAGTCACAGTGTGAAGAGTAGGATCTCGTGTCACCGAGGAGATGTCGGTCACATCCCCCAAAACGGGAAGTGGGTGTGACGGGTATGGCGGCCGATTAGGAAAGAATAGCATTGGTACCTGAATTTAGGTGGCAGAGGAAACTCAACTTGGGGTCAGATTTTAAGCCCAGCTGCCTCGAAACCAAGGCTTGAATAGGTTTGCTATCTTTTTGGATGAATTCAAACGCTTTTAATAATGTTCGGTATATCTCTAGTATTTACAGGACTCCTGCTCGCTTAGCTAGAAGCTCGAACCCTTCTGTTCTGTTAATTATTATCACTAATCAGCGTAGCCTCTTACGAACTAATGGCTATGGCGGTAGACGATGCGAGATAGCGATGCGAGATGGACGATGAGGGATGAGGGAAGGAGGTCACTCGGGGGAAGCCAAAAGACGAAATAGGCCTAGATTGCCAGATAAGGAAGGAGCTATATGCCCAAGGCAAGTATTTACCTGATTTGTGAGGCTTAGGGAAAGGCAGTCGATAATCAGTGTGTTCCTGAAGTGGCCACCTCAAGACGGGCTTTCGAACCTCCGTTTTAGCCCCCGAAGGTGAAACCCGAAAGTGCCAATCCTTGACATTCGTGGACCTAACCAACCCGCTTCTGGTATGGCTTGTTTCGAAACATGGGGAAGTATACAGGGATACCGCATCATGCAGGTATCATCGCATGTTGGATCGGCATTAAAACCTGGGTTGCGCTTACATGATAGCCAGGGTACTGCGAGTAGTTATATGAACGGAGGAGAATGGAGGGAATAATTTTTCAAAATCAGAAACAATTTTCGATTACCATGACGAAGTTGTTCTCGTTCTCGACAATTCTGTACGGCTTGTCCTCCCTGTCCGTTACCCAGGCCGCAAAATCCTTTTCTGGGTCCAATCTCTACTATGCTGCCGGCTTGACCGACAGCCAGTCGACCACCCTTCTTTCAGGCCTTCAGAGTGCCGGTGTTAAGGTCCTCCGAGTGTGGCTCGACGGTATAGTTTCTCTTCCTCATAGATCACGACCTGATGCAACCCTAACTGTTCAAATAGGCCAGTCGGGAACTGTTAAGGGAACCCCAATCAACTCCTTTAACAGTCTCCAAGGTAGTAGTCCCAGCGACTGGGATGATACCGTGCTGAACCGCCTCGACACCTTCATGGTGAAGGCACACAGCTATGGTATCAAGCTGCTCATTTCCATCCACAGCTACAATGTCCTGGAAGCTGCGAACGACTTCTACGGGCAATGGTACGGCACCGGTGACTTTTACACCGACAGCAGTGCAATCGAGTACTTCAAGGAGCGTATTGCGCATGTTCTCGCTCACGTCAACCCGGCGAATGAGAAGACCTGGGGCCAGAGCTCCGAGTACATCTTTGCCTTTGAGGCCCAGAATGAGGCCATGCATGATCAGGTATGATAGTCATTTTCATAGTCATGAGTATTCTTCTAACGGACAATCCAGGAAAACCCGAGTGCTTTGACAGCATGGCAGTGCACCATGGCACAAGCACTCAAGGACAACCTCGCTGGCAACACTGGTATCCTGGTCACGACCGGTGGCGGTGCCTGGCTGGCCAACTCCCTCCTAGATGCGTATTTTACCTGCGATGCTCTTGACATACTCGCAATACATGCCTATGGCACCGGAGACTTTGCGACCAGTGCCTTGCAGCCATACGTTACCAAAGCGCAGAACGCTGGAAAGAAGCTCATTATGCAAGAGTGGGGTTCATGCTACACCACCGCTTCGAACAACAATTGCAATGGTGGAAGTGCGCTGATTGCGAGTACCCGAAATGCCAATATTAAGAACTGGGCTTCGTCGATTACGGCTGCTGGTATTCCTTGGCTTTACTGGCAGATCCTGCCGAATGCGGATCCGCATCAGGGCTGGGATTATGAGGTTGGCATCAATGATGTTAATTGGGCGGCTTTGAAGGCTGCTGGTCTGGCTGCTGGGAATGCAAATGCTGCTTTTGATTTCTCTGCTTATTTGCTGTGAGATCGGAGTCGTGATTGGTCATGCAGGAGGGATGTGGAGACTGGGTGCGGGGGTCTGGCAGTCTACACCATAGTCAATTTGACTACTGAATGAACGTGTGATTACTGATGGAAGGCTCGTTCAGGATCTTAGATTTCTTGCATGGAAAGTCTCAACTATAGCCGCAGAGGAACTTTACCCACTCGGCATCGTTCCCAATCATATCCTCGTCCAGAAGATCGAGGACCAAAGAGCTAGACATATCAAACTCAACAGTAGTAATGGAATCCTCTCGACTCCAAATATTGTCGTAAAGAAGCTGAATTTCTCGTCGGCCTCCTGTAGCCCTAGCATTATACGGTTCCATTTCCGCGAGCAGATCCAGAGGTTTGATGATATAGTCATTGCAGCGCTCACTTTCTGCCCCGGTTCTATCCGAAGCAGCTGCAAGAATCAGGACCAGTGTGATTTGGTAAAGATGCCACGCATGATTCCAGCATAGCATGTGGTTTGGAAACCAGTCTGACGCTATCATATTGACACCACCTCGAGCAATCTCAAGGCCCTTGGCGGCCAATGCCACCCCCTGTTGAGTCGCGTCAGGCCTTTGCTTCCGATGCATTGCCGCACTCAGTGGGCATGGCCGGTAAAGAGTTAGGCGGGTCGTCATGAATCGACACCAAAGCATTGTGTGCGCAACTCGCAGATGAGGCGGGCAGTGTTGAGCATCGGAGAGAAAGACGTGCAGAGATCTTTGCGATCTTGCAGAAGTGTTCGTTCGCAGTAAGCGAGATGGTTCCTGATCAATCATCAGCTCTGAGCTTCCGCGTTGTGGACTCCTGTACGCACCATACTAGCCAGCAAGGATGTCAATGATTCGCCGCAGCCCCTGTATCCAGACAGAAGATACACCACCAGGTACGTATTCTCTTGATCATCGAGCTATGTCCAGCACTCTGAGAGTTGACCGGATAATGTCTCGGCATCTGTGTCCTATGTAAACCCATAGCAACAGCCATACGACGAGTCGCCCCATGACTGCACTGGCTGTATTGGGCTTGTTCAAGTAATCGAGTAGCCAGTTTTCCCCTTTCGTCCATCCACCATATATCTCTTGGACTTCATCCGAGGGCTTCATTTGACTCAGACTATTCGGATTACAAGTCGTGTTTTCCAGCCGAGACCTATGAGACTCAGAAATCTGCAGATAGGGTGGGGACCTAATACTCTTGAGAATAGTCAGATCGTCAATATTGACTAGTGCTGTTGGTATACTTCTAACCTTTTGGTCACCGACAGTCTCTAGGAATTAGTAGTAGGTGGGTGATGCCTTCCTGTTGCCGATTGCTTCGGTGGACAGTGCGAAAAACTACTTAAATTGATTATCGAATGCATCGAGGGAAATTCCTAGCCATACCAGAAGACATTGTAATGCATCTCATGTTGTGGGCTGATTTCAACCATTTTTGTACCCGTTGATCTTGATCTTCTGTATACCCATGCGAGTGGAGCAAGAAATATATAGCAAACTCCATCTAGAGAGCTGGAAGAGCGTAATCCAGACCTAGCCATCGTAATATTATTCTACACCTACCGCAGCCCGGTAATCTGTGGATTTAAGAAGACCTTTTAAAATCATTCGTCTCACGAGCATAAAGGCTCACAGAGACCCATAAAATCTAGCTGGATGCAGCTTCCCGGCAATTCCTCCCGTCGCTTGCCCACCTACCGTAGCCTTGACGGTCAATGTCCTGGATCCATGCATATGTCATCTACCAACTTAGCACCCTAGATATTCACCTCCTTGTGGAGCTTCCAAAGAAAGTTAACGAGCAAATTGATGCTCGTGGAGTGCTCAATGAACACTTTGGTTCTGGAGACAGGGTTGGACTTGGCTGTACCTATCTTCAGGGATGGCCTGGAATGCCCGCATCTATAGGTGCCCACAGGCTGTCGACTGTATATATCTTCCGGACCACTCCGAAACGCCGGGTGGAATAGGTAAGAGCGATGTTTAACCGAGCCAGGACTCGGTACATTGCTAGGTATGACATATCATAGGGAAAACCCCAGGAGAATGTATGCCGCCAAACAAAATTTGAGAGATCTCAGGCATGTCTAGCCCTGGAGGTCCATATAGTGTCCATCGTTTCTGGGAGTATGTCCGCACACAGATCACCTGGGCCGCCACTACCAAATAGTCCTCTTATCGCACCTCGCTACAGAAAGAATCTGACTCGACCTAGGCTATACCTCGCCGGTGTCTATGAAGGATTAATTTTACTTTTCTTGTCTTATATTTTTTGAGTACGCGCCATGGACTTTTGTCGAGTCCAAAATTAGCTGTGTTCGGTGTGCATCCACCTCTACGAAAGATGGTCGAGGACGGATTTTGCACGAGCGTGCGCTCAAATAAACATGGAATCTAGATGTATGTGGAAGTTTGGATGACTTTGTATACCGATCTAATGGCGGAACTAGTAAATCCTCTCTATTCTCTAGAGTTGACATCACTCTTGTTCACTTCCGTCCTTGACTGCTAGATTGGGCGCACTATGCTCACGAACGGCTAGAAGATCTACGACCACAATATCATCAGGTGGCTAAAGTTGGGTAGATATCATGAGTAATCCGCCGAACGAAAGAAGCACAGACCTGCGAATCATTGTTCCAAGGGCATCACCGGCTCTCCTTGCAGAATTCGAAAGCCGGGCTTTTCTTGGCGGGGGCAAGAAGGATCATGGTTCTTCGGTAAGTTGTTAGTTTGGCCCTCGGCCAGCTCTGTTCATGATTTTGATGATTTGATCAGCCTCCCCACTTTGATTGGTGATGACAGAGGCTAATTAATAGGTATATGGTTCAGGCACAGAGAGCTTTTAGTGGACAAAATTCGGATAAGGCCTCGCTGCACGAGGGCTACAGTATTCCGTTGTTCCAAAATTACTTCGTGACAGTGTTGCCAAGCGTACTATTCCCGCTTTCCGAAACAACCGGGGCATTCAAACCGCGACACTAGCACGAGTTCAAGAACTACAGGAGATGAATAATGAGAATGAAAATTGGGCTTTGACTCTTTTTACGCCACGCGGTGATTAAGGTTCCCAAAGTTCGGTTTTCATGGACTATGCCACGTGCCATTTAGCCCAGTTCTAGACAAATCGCGGCGATATTGGAAGATTTTCCCCTAGGCAGAAATAGTCCTTCTGAGGCTGAATTTATCCTTGAACCTTAGCGGAGACAATTGGGCATTTTCAAACATGCATGTGGATGCTCGCGAAATTTTGCCTCCAATAATGCAGTGGGAAGCCGTGTTGATGGGGAAATTTGGTACGGACCAACTTCCTGATTGAGCTTTCACTGTGGGACGCATCTTTAGGGCTCGCACTGGACCTTACATTCAAGATTCAAGTCTCCAGAGTCCAGACTTATCGACGAGGATCCGCTACGTAGCCAATGAAAGCTGCTGGAGCTACTGTACATAACTTGATGTCTACTAGTCCAGCGTGCACACGCGAGACAATGCTCCACGCTGCTTCTTCAGGACTTTAATACCGAATCTTGGAAGCTGAAACAAAAGCTGCCAATACCCCAGGGGAGGATGTTTCTCTTTTTGTTCTTTGCACGACGAACTTGCATTTGCCTACAGTCGTGATGAGGTTTCATTGGTGTTTATTTGGTCTCTTGGCCCTGCTCGTGGTTGGCCTACACGCAGTGGAGTTGGAAGGGATTAATAAATTCCCTTCTTGTGCAGTAAGCGGATTGGGAAATTTTCTTTTCTAGTTATCTAATGCTGACATTTCATGGCTAGAGGACTTGCGATGCGCAGCTGTCTTCTGATTGTTCGCTCAACAACACTTCTTGCTTCTGTTCTAGCAGCTCGCGTTCCACTTCACTCTTGGACTGCGTTTCTAGCAACTGCACCGTCAAGGAATACTTTAGTACGTTTCATCCCTGTCTGATCGATAACACCCTAGACTGACTATTCCCAGCCACATATAGATTATATGAAATAGAATGCAACATCACTCCAGTCCAGAGCCCTCCGATGATCACGGCGTCAACGCTGATCCCCTTTATCTTGGCCACTTTCTTCTTCTTCGCAAGAATTATTGCCAAGTTCAGCGGCCTTGCAGGGGGATGGGGCTGGGATGATTATACAATCATAGTTGCTTTCGTGAGCTACTCGTCTATCAATTTGCCCCCAAGGGGACGGTTCTAACCGATTTGCAGATTATAGGTGTTGGGATGTATGCCATCAACTGCTTGAGTGAGTGATCTATTATTGATAACAAATTGTACCAACCGAGTAATACTAATAACAACTAGTGATCCGTTATGGCTTTGGTCGTAATATCTGGGATGTGCCCTTCGACGACATCAACAAGTTCTATCAGGTTGGCTCTCCTCTGCTGGATTTGGAACCTCTGAATCTAACGACGCGCAGTGCTTCCAAGCCATCGCCGTGATGTACAAGATCCAGATTTCCCTCGCAAAGATCTCTGTGTGCCTCTTCCTCCTTCGCATCTTCCATACCCGCTCATTCCGATATATCGCATACGGCCTGATTGCCGTTAATGCCGCCATTGGTTTCACCTGGGCCATGGTTGACTCCTTCCGTTGCTTGCCTACCCGTTTAACGTGGACTGGCTGGACGGGTGAAGAATCCGGAAAGTGCATCAACTTCATCGTCTCTATTCTGATCAACTGTCTCGTCAATATCTTCGTCGATGCAGTTCTGATTGTGTTGCCCGTATGGGAGGTAATCAAATTACAGTTGCCGCTGAAGAAGAAAATTGCCGTGGCACTGATGTTCCTTGTGGGATCGGTGTATGTATCTCTCCATCCTTCGTCCGTCTGAGCTTGATCTTCCGTACTAATCATCAAATCAGGTTGACAATCATCGCAATCATTCGAGTCGTCGTGTTCTGGAACAATCGCTGGGGTATTAACCAAACTTCGGGTCTGTTCCCTCTGATTCACTGGTCCGTGATTGAGGTACAAATCTCCGTTATGTGTGCCTGCCTACCTGCATTCAGAGCCCTAGTTGGTCGCTACTTCCCCAGCTTGGTGGGCTCCGCTCGCCGAACGTACGCTTCGCACACGATGGAGGGGTACAACAGACATACCGGGGGCAACAGTAACATCAACAAGTCTGTCAGCTATTCTGTGAACTACGCCTCGCGGTCGGAGAATCACAGTGCGGTGGAGTTGGTAGATGTTGACGTGAAGCACGGTGTATAATGCTCTGTGGCTGTTATTTACTCGCTCTTGGCGTGTCGTGGTAACGGGTTCAGGCGTTGATGGCTGCAATGTAGGTAGTAGCTTAGTCTTAGCCGAGCCTTATTTTCATGGATTGTACTAATTGATTGACAGAGCAAATTTGTTGAGTATTAGCCTAGCATGTACGATAGACCGATCAATGCGCCATATAAATAGAGCCTCATTGGTCTATGGCGTGGTTACCCTGCCAGACACGAGGCTGAGGCTGAGGCTCCGTGCAGTGTTGTGAATTTGAAGAGGGCGAATCCGTTTGCGATAAAGATACTTATGAGCGTATCGAGAACGCGAGCCATTTCCTAGCATATCGGGCTCTGAACGGTTCCATCTACCATGGCGACGTATCGGTCCGACTTGTTGTGGCCGCAAAGTGAAGAGGTTATACGCTGGTCCTTTTTCTTGAAAGTTGGCCCATAACACGATTTACTGCAATAAACGCTTTCCAGTCCATGCTAGTTCTCACGTCTTTTCTGTAGGATAGGGTGGCATGGAAACATGATGCAGAGTACTAATCTTACTTGAGAGGCCAGATCGTCTGGACCAACGACTCTTTCATGTTGGACAGCAGATTGTAAAATGGTCCAAGGCACGAAGTTCGCAATCATTTACAAAAGACAACTTTCTAGGGAGATAAAGGCAAGATAGACAACAAGTAAAATACTATCATTCTTTTCATGCAGAGCGTGGCTCACATTTCATCAGCATGCGGCATGTTTGGATCCAAATTTAGCGGGCGGTACCTGAGGAGAGTCGGAGAACCTCAGACCGTGTGGGTCTCCCGAAGTCTCGCAATCCTCCCTCCTCCCCAATAGCCCTTGGAACGACGACTACCCTTCCATCTTCGTTGTATTTCGATTCTCGGGCTTCTGCACATCTCGATTGAACGACATATCGCGGCTCTTATATCTCATCCACCGGATTGGGCATGATGATTGACTTGTTGTAAAGCTGG
>JAXQJV010001005.1:0-11063 GCA_037042255.1 Penicillium sp. PG106-07D
AAATGACCGACCCAACAACCTCCAGCTGGAGCTCCCGAGCCACCCCAGGCGATCCGAACATCTCCTGGCCGATCGAGCGCCTAGCAAACACACCCGAAGCACACACCGAATGGCACCCATCCTTCCTACACCAGCGCCGCACCAGCAACGTCTCAGACGCAACATCAACTTCTACCTCCTCCTCCGAAACACCAGATCTCGACCGATCAAACTACCCCGATGGCACCAAATCCCTATCCGGCATCTCGCTCCGCGCCTTTCTACTGGGTACCACCTTCGGCGCGACAGTCATCACGACAACACTCCTAACCACGATCGCGCCCACGCCCTTCTGGCGCGTGCCGTTCTTCCTCGCTGCACTGAGCCTATTCCACTTCCTCGAGTACTACGTCACGGCGCGGTATAACACGCGGTATGCGTCTGTAGGCGCGTTTCTGCTTACCTCGAACGGGTGGGCGTATAATGTGGCGCACGGGTCTGCCGTTGTGGAGTGTATCGTGGCGCATTTCTTTTGGCCGGGGGATAGTTGGGTTGGACGGTCGTTGTGCATCACGGAGCCTGTCTTTGGGATGAAGGTGTCGTTGGTGTTGGTTGTGGGATTGGGCCTGACGATTGTTGGTCAGGTTGTCCGGACCATGGCCATGGCGCAGGCGGCTAGTAACTTCAATCACCATGTTCAGTCGCAGCATCAGGAGGGTCATGTGTTGGTCAAGACGGGGCTGTATAGGTATCTTCGGCATCCGAGTTACTTTGGATTCTTCTGGTGGGGATTGGGCACGCAGTTGGTGCTGGGGAATGTGGTGTGTTTTGTTGGGTACACGGTCGTGCTGTGGAAGTTCTTTTCAACTCGGATCAAGCGTGAGCCTTTGTGTGAACCCGTTGCTGCTGCGCTCGAACTGACCGATTTTCCTCCTTCTAGGCGAAGAGGCGTTCTTGATTCAATTCTTCGGTGTTGAATACGTCCAGTACCGAGAGGAAACCCCAGTCGGCATTCCTCTCATTCGCTAAATAGACATCATGAAATAGAGAGCGTCGTAGGCCTTGCTAGTTGACGAGTGTCATAAAGAGACGGGACATTTCAAAACAAAAAGCTTACCATCCTTTCACTTGAATGGAGTCTGGAATTTGGACATTGTCCTGGTATATATATAGGGTAAATTATGGTATAAACATCACCAACGCTCGTACAATGCATCACAGCTTACTCTCCCTTTCCGGGGCAACTGCCCCGACGGCACCACTCATGAATGGCCCGCCCTCTTCCCCCTCAGGACCCGCAGCGGCACCCGGCTCAGCACCGAAAAGAACAAGCTCCCGGCCACCGCGGGTACTCCACCAGGTCACACAGCAGTGTGCCCGGTCCACGTCCATCTCCCCGCCACTAAGGGCCACCCAGAACCGATCGACACAGACATTGCGCATCCCCCGATCGGAGATTGTGTTGATGAGCTGCGCGGTAAGTGGAAGCCACTCCTTTAGATCATCCACGCGGAGGAAAGAGAGCGAGTCGATCAGCGCGAGGATGAGGACGGCTTGGGGGGAGAGCGGTGGTTGATCTGGTGTTGAACCATTCTGAGTGTTAGGTGGGATGGGTACGGTGGAAGCGGTCATTGCGCGATCGCGGACAACTTCAAGGAGGACTGATGGGAGGAGGGGTTGGCTGTTGGCGAGAGGGGATGGAGGAGCGGTCACTTGGATGACCGTCTTGAAGGCGAGGCGGAACTGTCTTGCAGATAGATTTTCCGGGAATACCTATATCAATGTTAAAGTCCAGGATTTCCAAGCCCTTTGCAAGGGTACTTACTGCAAAGAGATTCTCGATATAGAAGGGGAGATGCTTGGCGGCCAATTCCGCGTCGTGGGGGATGGCGAACACAACGAGCACCAAGCTGTGCGCTGCTTCGAAGATCTCAAGCAGCAGGCTGTTGGCGCCAGCTGCGAGGTACGGGAAAGCAGCTGTCAAAAGCAACTCTTCGCTGGCCTCGGAGGACAAGATCAACGGGAAATGCTCTGCCGTGTTCAAAAAGAACAGGTCCAGGCACCTTTCGACTGGATGGTCAGGAATTTGACCAATGTCACTGGGCTTGATGCTGCGGAGGAAGTTCTCCGCAAGATCGGGATATTGAGAGAGGATATCGATGGCCGCCAGGAACACGAAGTTTTGCTGAGAAGATCCGGTCTGGCCAGTTCGAGAAGAGATGAAGTTTAGGTTGCGAAGAATGTGGAGAGACTGCATGCAGAGATAGGGCGCACCTGGACAAGCATACGAAGTCAGTCTGTGGAAATGGAGTGGGAATTGGTATGAACTTACTGCTGCCAGCAGCAAGAGCCGGGTCGTTGATCGTTCTACCAAGCACGGCACGAAGAACAATGACCACAGAGTACATGCAATTCCGTAAGAGCGTCCAAAGAGCCGGAATTGTAGTCTTCAAAGACTCGGCATCCAAGAACTCGGCTTCTTCGGCAACATCCACCTCAGATAACTTATTCTGGCGCCATTGTACCATAAGAGTCCGCGCAAAGTCTGCTATGTAGTCCACCGACTGAGCGACTAGTTTCGGATCCCGCACGTTCTCCACGGAGTGGGCAACCAGCCTGGACAGCGGACCAAGTGCGCCGACCAGAGGACGCCCAGCTACCGCAGTCACATACCCAAATGTTCCCGAGTTGGGCGCCCAGCGGAACTTCTTTCCCGGAGCCTCGACAACATCTTTATCAACAGCACCCAGGAAGTATCCGCCCTCCAATCCCTCGGGAGAATAAAACACTGATCGAACAATGATAGGCAACAAGCGATCATACTCCAGCCTACTCCTCTGTGTATCGGACAAAAGCTCGAACGTATAGTTCAGCACCATGGTGATACAATATCCGTCGATGCCAGCCTCGGCGTCCAATTCCTCCAGAGCCAATTGCGCCGCCGTCGTCAATGCAGACTCCAGTTTCGTTCGAATATGCCACGGCAGACCCTGCCGATTCTGTCCCTCGAATCCGAGCAAGATACCACCGAGCAATAGCATGTGCCTCCAGCGCGGAGATTTGTCGTCCGCTCCCTCGGCAATCGCTTTAACCCATGCTTCACGTTTGATACGGCGATTGCGGCCCGCGTTATGTGGAATCTGGGCTTCTTCCGCGGTGTCGTTTTGCAGAACCGCGATGGCGGCGGTGTTGAAGACGCTCAGGATTTTGCGACACGCGAATAGGTCGACGGGATGATTCCACAGCGCGGGTGCAGAGAGGAGCTGCGAGGCGAGAAGACTCAAATTGAGGGGATTTCCGAGTATAGATAGGAAGCTGGTAGCAGTGGGAAGGAGGCTAGAAGAATAGGTTTGAACGTTAGCCGGCGAGGTCGGTGATCGGTGGTATCCGAAGCAACGTCTCGATGGCGCCACTTACCCAGAGGCATCTTCAAAGCTGGAAGTTGACTGCAACGAGCGCAGCAGCGCTGCCAGGGATCGTTCTGTCGCCATGTTTCACGGGCCTAGATCGGACAGCGATGCCCGTCTACATGGGAGTTGTGGAGGTTGAAGGAGATATGTGACCGCGGAGACCCCAGACCAGCGAGACCCCATCCTCAGCCGAGGTCCGGAGTTGTCAAACAGTGCAAACAAGCAGCGTCATTCCTGAGGAGCTAGATGCGCGCGAGATAGGAAGGAACCCCTACAGCAAGACACAGCAACCCGATCGAGGTCAACATAGCCTCCAAGTCAGCTCACGATGTTCTAATCCTCTAAATGTTTTCGACGGCTGCCTCGCCACCGCAGCACGCATTCCAGCAATGGCCGATAATCGAGTCCCGATAAACTACCAAGTGCCCAGGTTCCCATCGCTATACGATCCACTCCCATCGCATCACAAAGAGGCATACTACCTCTACTATACGACAGACATCTGGCGTTTCACTCTCTACTGGACGTTGTTGTTCTATGCCGCGACACATCTCACCGTCGCAGGATGCGCGGTCCTAACCCACTGCCGCAATTGGAGTGTCATATGGCTCATTCCGTTGTTGTATAGCGTGGTCGCGGGGCTGGAAGGGTTGTTAGCTGGGAGTATTGTCGGTCTTGTGTGAGTTTTGTGTTTTTTGGCTCTTTTTGCCTGGCTTACTGACGATCGGATGACCAGACTTGGCGCTGTATATGAAGCGGGCAACTTTAGGATGTCGACTTTCGTGCCCATGATCTGGGGCGGTGTCAACGTGATGGTCCTTATTGTGACGAGCTTCCCAATGCAAGGCGGCCTCTAAAGCACCAGAGTATTGCCTACAGAACTCCATCTCTACGCCATTGCCTACAAGCTTCTATTGAATACGAGCCTGCATACCCAGACACAACTTTACCAACCGTCGACTGGACAGACTCCCGTGACTAAGAAAATGGGTTCATTTTCAGGTCCGTATAATACACCGAGGGGTTAAATTTGCGAAAGAGCGCTCTCCCCAAATCACAATGGCTATCACATGCTTATATATCCGTTACGCCGGTCCCACGATCCCTGATTTGACATGCACACAAAACTGCAAGCCCATCATCCTCCCCTGTTCATCGCCGACCACTATCGGGCATCCCGCCACCCTGCAGTCCAGGCAACCCGCCAAACCCAGGCGGCATCGGGGGCATGGGAAACCCTTGGGATGCGAGCTGTTTCTGCAACTGCGCTAGATCCATATTCATAGGTGGAGCAGCGCCCATGCCTGGAAGCATGGGGAATCCAGGAATTGGTTGGTTTGGAGGAGGGAGGGATTGTGGCGAAGGTTGTTGAGAGGACATGATTGCGGCCAGTCGGCCTGGATCCATCCCGCCCATGCCAGGCAATCCTGGTGGAGGAGGCGGCTGGGCACTGCCGATGCCAGGAAGGAATCCTGCGCCATCGGGCTGGGGAGCGCCGCTCGCTTGGATGCCGGGCAATCCGGGTGCGCCAGGTCGTCGTTGATCAACCAGACTTTCGGCCTCATCCTGCATTTCCTGCTCTTCTTCCTCGCGCATCTGTCTACGGCCGAAACCACGGCTCCAGGTGCCTTGGGCTTCTGCAGCATCCTCGCCAATATGGAACCGGTCTTTCATGTAAGTAGTCTCTCCGGGTCTAGCCCGAGACCAGAATCGAGTAAAATTATCCTTGGATCCTGATGCTAGAATGTGGCCGAGTGGATGCCAGTCCAGAGACCAAATAGTTGCACCGTGAGCATACTGCACGCGATGAGCCGGGAAAATGACCTGCGGGGGTGTATTTGCTGGGTCAGGGCTGTCATATGGTGCCACAGTAGGAACATGACCGGCTGGCAAGTTAGGCTCGTCGAGCAGGTAGTGGTAGAGAGAGCCGTCCTCGGCTCCGGTAGAGATCAAGTTGCTGTGGATCGGATGCCATGTCAAGGACGAGACGGGTTTCTCGTGTCCGCGTAGAATACAAATATCCCGCATCATGCGCAAATCGAATACCCGCGCGGTTTGATCCCGCGACGATGTTGCAAGCAGGTTGTTATTTACTCGTGAGAATCGCGTCGAGGTGACGGTATTCTTGTGGCTGTGGAGTGTGGTCAGGCACCTCGCTGTCCGTGGGTCCCAGAATTTCACCTGGTGATCTTTTGAACCAGAGACCAGTAGTCCCTTTGTCGGATGCCAGTCGCAAGACTTGACGTCCCAGTTATGGCCTGAGAGAACGGTATCGCAGGTTCGGGAGGTGAAATCGAAGATCTTAAGAGTAGTATCATCGGAGGCGGACAGGAATTTGGTGTCGCTAGGTGCCCAGGCCAAGTCCCGGACGGCATCGTGGTGTGCATCGTCGATTGTTTCGACGTTATTGAAATTTGGTCGCCAGTATTTCACGTCGCCTCTTTGTCCGCCCGAAATCAACCATTCATGGCTATGAGACCAGGCGAGAGAAGTGACACCTGCTTGAACTTGATCATAATGAGCCTGTTTCGTGAAAGCGATTAGCAAGTGTAATCCCATCAACGTCCGGGTCTGGCATCTCCTTTGTAGCACGTACATCCATCACCGTCTCAAAGTTGAACGCCGTCCCGTTCCAAAGCATAAATTCTCCCGTATGTCCGCCCGTCAACAATCGCCTGCCTTCGGGCGTCCATCGGACCACCACAATAGGTTTTTTCGATTTTCCAATGGACTGATGTAAATGCCGCACGGGTATCGTGTCTGCTGGGGAATATGTTCGCGCCATGGGCGGTAGCATCTGTAGCGCGCACGCGAGCACTGTCAGTCTCTGTTCCGACTATCCAGCCAGCGCCAACCCAAGAAATGATTTTCACGCGACACACTCACATCCACTGTAAAGCTCGCACTCGGGCGCTCCATCTCCATGCGATGCTCGCCGCGGTATCGAGGTCGCCGCGTCCGCATCCATTGTACCATCGACGAGCCATAGTCCGTTACCAATCCTGCAAGTACATGGAAGTCAGCGGAGGCCGTCGCATGGAGAGATCACCTCAAAGGAAGGGAATTTGGTGCGAAGTGCACGACGATAAACGTACTTGGCCGGCGAGGCCCGACAGGGCCATCGAAATTCTTTGTAAACCTCCCCGGGCCATCACCCCCATGCTCGTCGTAGTAGGCCATTGAAGGCCTGGGTTGAGTGTTTTTCGGTCGCTTGGTGGGGCTGAGAGGGGAGCTGGGCAATCACTGCGAAAAGAAAAGAAGAGGAATCCGAGCGTTTAGCTTTTCGAAGAGCTGCTTCACTGGCGCCTTATCATTGGAGAAGATGAAAGTGTTGGGAGGAGAAGTTCGGAGCTTTGCAGGAGGAGCTGTCGGGAGGGCGGTGATTGGGCCGTGGTGACTGTATCACAATGGGCGCTCCGATACCTTTTCTCACTCCCTTCCGCCATGGTCATGGCGAGCTAACTTACTGATCGCTTGGCTGAATGTGGGTTCAAGTAACTCTGAACTGCCCCGTGTTTCTCTTTTTCTCTCCCGACTATGTTAACTCTAAATTGAGTGCGTTACATCGACCTGCTCGCCCTAGGACTTGCGTGCTTGGCGCATTGCTCCCGGTTCGCCCGCTAGAGCCTCGAAACTAGCTTTCCCCTCCGTCTACTTGGATCTCGGCCCCTCTGGCAAACTTTGCCTTTTAAAACAATTCAACAGCTCCTACCAGGGCCTTCTCGAGATTTTGATCATGGCCTCGCAAACAGAGGCGGTGACCACTGCTCATGAGCACTCCAGTGCTCGTGGGAAGGGCGTCACTGAGAACGAATCCGACGCCTCGCCGTCTGCTCCCGCGCCCGCGCCCATTGGCAAGAAACGTCATAGCAAGTACCGCCATGTCGCGGCCTACCATGCTCAGCTGCGACACTCGAGTCTCAGTCGAGATTCGGAAGCTACTCCCAGCTTCCTTGGGTTCAGGAATTTGATGGTTCTGGTGCTTGGTAGGCATCGTTGCTCCCGTTTCCGTGGATTAGCATGTGATAACTGATACGGCGGGGCAGTGGCCATGAATCTTCGATTGATCATTGAAAATTTCATGAAAGTGCGTTTTCGCTAAGATCCCTGTATATTGCAGATACTCTCACATGTCAAGAGTCTTCTAACTGTGTAACCTATAGTATGGCGTTCTGATCTGCATCAAGTGCCATGACTACCGAAAGCAGGACGTCGTACTCGGATCGATCCTCTTTGCCCTTGTGCCATGCCACCTTTTCCTGGCCTACGCGATTGAGCTTTCAGCAGCGGGTGCTGCTAAGCAGACGGTCGGCCATCAAAAAAAGTCTGCCGAAGAGAAGGAGCGTGACCAGCAGGTCTTCCGGTCTACCTGGCGCTACACGGCCCTGCTGCACACCTTGAATGCAACCATATGTCTAGCTCTGACTAGCTTCGTCGTCTACTTTTATATTCACCACCCGGGCATCGGGACACTCTGCGAAATGCACGCGATCATCGTGTGGCTCAAGAACTGCTCATATGCATTCACCAATCGTGATCTACGCCTAGCCTTCCTCAATCCCTCTGCAGACCCCGGTCTGCCCGAGATCTACGCAACCTGCCCTTATCCCCGAAACGTGACGCTCAAGAACCTAGCTTACTTTTGGATGGCTCCAACGCTCGTCTACCAGCCTGTCTACCCCCGTACAGCCTCAATCCGGTGGTCCTTTGTGGCGAAGCGGCTGGCGGAATTTGTCGTACTCGCAGTGTTCATTTGGCTTCTCTCGGCACAGTATGCGACACCCGTGCTGCGCAATTCTATTGACAAGATTGCCGTCATGGACATTACGTCTATCCTGGAACGCGTCATGAAGCTCTCCACCATCTCGCTGATCATCTGGCTAGCCGGGTTTTTTGCCCTCTTTCAGGCTCTGCTGAATGCCTTGGCGGAAGTGATGCAATTTGGTGATCGCGAGTTTTATACCGACTGGTGGAACAGCTCCAGTCTGGGTGCGTATTGGCGGTCATGGAACCGACCAGTCTATTTGTTCATGAAGCGCCATGTGTACTCGCCGCTTGTCGGTCGAGGGTGGAGTCCCCTCGCCGCGAGTTGGATGGTTTTTACATTGTCTGCGATTCTGCATGAAATGTTGGTGGGTATACCCACCCACAATTTCATTGGCAAGTCTCTCTCTCCCTTTCCTTGACTTCGATTGTATGACCATGGACTAACTGAATACAGGCGTCGCTTTCTTCGGCATGATATTCCAATTGCCTCTCATCGCTCTTACGGCGCCGCTGGAGAAGATGCGGGGTCCTCATGGCAAGACAATTGGTAACTGCATCTTCTGGGTGAGTTTCTGTCTGGTTGGGCAACCGCTGGGTGCGCTGTTGTACTTTTTTGCCTGGCAGGCCAAGTACGGCAGTGTCAGTCGAATGCGCGTCTGAGTCATGTTCTCGCCTTGATATGGTCAGTCCTTTTTGTAAGCAGCGAGAGTACAGGACGGTACCCCTGATTGGTTTGTCCGCATCATACAGCGTTGATTCAAGGGCGGCCTCAGTGTTGATTTTCGAGCCATCCATATGTTATAGGGGATTACTAAATTGAACCCCCTCCTGCCTAGGAATGCCTAAAGACACCTTTCAATGCCTGAATTTCAGGAAATTAGGCATCAAGATAGAAATAATCGATGATATAAGATAGTAAACCTGATTCCTAACAGCCCTAGTCACCCTTCGCCGCGGTTGCCAATCTACCTAACTTAATTACTTAGTGGTTATCTATATCATTCAAGCCCATATGCAGCCTTTGTATGGACGTAAAGAAGAATACTGATCTATAAGAACTAATGGAATGGAGTAGTAGGAAGAGTAGTAGGAAGAGGATAGTAGGGGATTTCAGGCAGAAGGGGGGTCAAAATATACAGAGAGAGGGGGTCAATTCAGTAATCCCCATGTTATATCTTCTATTATTCTTGTGCTTTTTACATGCGGCACCTTGACGGGATCCACGCCTTCTTCAGGGGAATCCAACTTTGTTCGACCTGCAGGGCGATCTCTATGATATATTTCCGCTTCGCTCCCCCCGGCCGGCGGAAGCCTTCCGCGCCGTCCATGATCACAGTGTATTTTCCGTAATGGATGTCTGCCGTAAACACGGATCAGGACTCTCCAAGTGGCTGGTCGTGGAAGGTCAATTTTAGCTATTAGAATGCTGACTTGTCAGACATATCAACTTAGACGGCCCGTAGCCCCATTCGTAGGGCCCTGGGTAACCGTCCAAGGCATACCTACCCACCTGAGAACGGCAATTATTAAAAAGGACACGTAAATGCAAGCCAATCGCGATTCGCGCGAGACTCTCAAAGCTTGGATCCCCAATAACCGGAATCTAACTTCTAAGCAATTCCGGTTGTCGATCTGGAAGAGTAATCAGAAAATCAGTTTGCATCGAATCGTATCGCAGCGAAAAGAACGCTGGAATGCCCCAGCGGCTCGGATAGTTTCATATCCCCGGCGGGGCCAGTGTACAGGTTTTAGACTTTTAGTTCGCCACTGTATAAAGAGGAGTGGAAGGCGCCATTGTAGTCGATTATTTGCTCATTTCTTATCCATACAACTATCTTCTGATAATCTTCCTTAGGTATAATCAACGCCATCATGGTCCAGATCACTCTTCCCGAGAACTACGGGTAAGTTACCCCTGCCTGGAACCCTACTGGCCACTCTCGAAAGCTCCAGTGGTTCTGCACTTCTGCAAGTAACCCGAGTGGAGTCCAGCAATTCATAAAAATCCTTTGTGTTGAGGCTGTAACTCCCGCGCTGACACTTTGATCAGCGCCGTTATTGGCGTCGCCCTGGGCGCCATTCCCGTCCTTGGATTCATCCACGGTGGCATTACCACCAGCCTGCGCAGAGCCGCCAAGGTCCCCTACCCGCACTGCTATGCCACCGTCGAGCAATGCAAGGAGAACGTGAGTGGTCGCCCTCGAAACAGGAAACAACACCTCGTAAATTCGTTACTCTCTAACCTCTTTCTTCTCCAGGCCAAGGCTGAGCAGTTCAACTGCGCCCAGCGCTCCCACTCCAACTTCCTCGAGAATGCCCCCCAGACTATGCTATTCACCCTGATCGCGGGTCTGAAGTACCCCCAGTTGGCCACGGCTATCGGTGCCGCGTGGGTAGTGCTGCGCTCGCTGTTCCTGTACGGCTATGTTTACTCGGGCAAGCCGCAGGGTAAGGGCCGGATGATGGGTGGCATGTTCTGGTTTGCCCAGGCTGCGCTGTGGGGACTGAGTGTGTTTGGTGTGGCGCGGGATTTGATCTCTTTCTAGGTGGAACTTGATGACTTTGTCCTATCTCATGTATTTGTATCTTCAGTTGGATACTTAATGAACCCTCTAATCTCCAGAGTTGAGAAATGTTTCTTTCCTCAACGGACTCACCAGCCACGTAACTGGGGCTGTGGCTGATGCTCCACTGTGGCGCCGACAAAAAATGTTCCCGCATTTGGGGTTCGAAGATGCTCAACTTTCCAACCATTACTCTCGCGAGGACTGCAATCAATTGAGGTTCTGGGGCACTTGAAATGAGACACTAGCGACTGAAATTGGAAGATACCCGCACTCGCATCTGCTTTCACTAATACAAGATCTACGACCCTCCACTTGACTATCTTCGTCCCCCGCCAACCCG
>JAXQJV010001006.1:0-11058 GCA_037042255.1 Penicillium sp. PG106-07D
AGGATGATGTGTCTCTTGTCGATCAGGTAGTCGTATGTGATGAGGTCGCAGCCTGAGATAAACATGGCAAAGAAGACCTGAAAGAAGCGAAGTTTACATTGACTGCGTTGTTGTATGGCGACTACTAACATGTACTCTCGCTACAATCTATAGGGAAGACAGCTCCCCGCTTGGCGGAGGACATCCGGCTGTATGATCCAGCACATCTTCCAGCTACCGGCCTCAACCTGCTCTCACAGGTACCCCCAGTGCACCCAGAGGATAGCGATAAGGTCTCCGACTTTGTCTCGCCCAATGCTTGTCGTCACAATTATGTGACCAAAGAAAACCAAACATACAAGGCAGAGGACTTGCAGAGACGGAGGCCGGGAACGTCGTCAAAGCTATCGGCTGTCTGCTCGATTTGCCGTTACCACCTGCAGATGGTAGTTAGTTACAACAGTGGTGGCAATGTATTTGCTCTAGCCAAAATGGGAGAGCATATCCATCACTTTGTATACAAATCGGGCAGACAGCAGGGTAGCCGGATGGCGGAGGAGGTGACAGAGAAAGGCCAGGTGGTGGAGACATACCACTATCAGTGCTCTCACCTTTCTTGCTCAACGATGGTCTCGCTGCGGATTCTGTCCCCTCTTATTACTCCACGGTTTCTGGAGCTACTCGCCGATCCCACTGTGATTCGTGAGCGTGCAGAAGAAGCAATCGCGGCCCAACCAGAGCGACTGGAGGGCATGGCGGTCCCGGCACCCATTACTGTCATTGACAACCTGCGCCTCTACCTCTACAATGCCCTTCATAACCCTGAGCGCAGCAAGGAGATTTCGTCCTCTAATAAGAGGTTCATGCTATCCTTTGGTCTCGAGGGAACAGCGTGTGGAGACATCCTGGAATTTTCCGGGTTTGTCTACGATGCCGTGCGTGCCTTCCGTCAATTATCTTTCCTTAGAATGCGTCTCTCACTAACTTGTTCTACAGGGTAATGGTCACTGGCAACCACCGCGCCCGACTCCCCAGACCTTACAGCCCTACCAGGATGAGCAACGGATCTTCATCGACGACGTGATCCAGGAGCTGGTTTGTCTACTCCACCAGCGACCCGCCTCCGAAAAGAGAGGTGTCAATTTCCCTGCGCTTCCCCCGTCATCGTCCAAAGACATCCTCTACGTACTAGAGTCTATGGAGTGTTCGTCCATCCTCCCAGAAGCCAGAATTGCAAAGATGCTCATGTATTCTACAGATCCGAAGTCTACTCGCACCCACGAATTCGCCATGCCGCCTGCGCCGTGAGTATCCTTAGTCTGTGTGGACGTGTGCCGCAGGCGAGATGCGAAGAATTACTAACTGCTTGGCTTGCCCACAGGTTCTACGAGGATCTCGGAGCCACAGAGGATATGGCTGCCTCGGCAATCGTCGACGCATACGATCGACAAGTGTCAGTTGATCCAGGTCGGGCCCCGCTGTATCTCCAATGCCTGAAGGCGATTGCAACACTCCGCGGTGGAGAAGACTACGAAATTATTGACCAAGCAGTGCAAAATGCCTATCTGGAAGGAAAATACACGGACGACGATGTTGTTGAATCATTCAGATATTTCGGGCTGAAGCACAATGACTATAGTCTCACGGAAGATACAATCATTGGCAACTTTTACGCTTACCTGAGTGCAACGTCTTCGGAAAAAGAAAACGAGTCGCGCAAGCACTTGTGGCGGATAGGTGCCAGCAGAGACAGTGATCGCATCAAGGCTGTGTCTGAAGACCGGGTGTCCACTGTGGAGCAGGCACAGGTGTTCTTGGGCGTTGAGGACAACACCCCAGATGACTTCATTATCACCATGTACACTGCGAAACTCAACGACAATCCATCATGCAAGGACCTCGCCTATCGCGCGCTCAAGCTCATCGCGGAGGGACGAAAGTCGGAGATCCTGAATCACTACCTTGCTACTGGTGAGACTCTGGTGGGAGAAATGGACATCGGCGACGCCTACCGCTTGCTCCAGATTCCAGATCGCACTGCCGATGACGGCGCTATCATGGCAGCCTATACAATCTGTGTCGATGAGAACCCAGGTCAGGCCGACATGTACAACCGTGCCTTGGCGATCATTGCCAAGAATATGGATAGTCCCATGTTGCGTAACATGGCCGGAATCTCGAGTGAGCCAGATCGCAATCTGCTGGAATGGCCGGTCGGCTTGCAGAATATCGGCAACACATGCTATCTGAACAGTCTTCTCCAGTTCTACTTCTCTGTCCGCCCATTCCGCGACTTGGTCCTGCATTTCGAAAAACACCAGATGGATGTGAACGACGAATCGACCATGGCTAGAAAGCAGGTCGGCTCCAGGAAAGTAGCCAAGAAGGAAGTAGAGCGGTCTCTCAAATGTAAGTTTCTTTCTTGGTCATTCCAAGTGCTATGGCTGGAACTTCTGATTAGAATGCTAATCATTTACAGTCCTTGAAGAACTACGTGCTCTGTTCGACAGTATGATCACGTCGCCGCAGTCTTCTGTAACTCCTGGGCAAGAGCTGGCACGACTGACCTTGATCAGCCCGGGAGGGGAAGCGGCCATCCGTCGACGTTCCACTATCTCGAAAATTCAGACGCTTGGTGACGTCGATGGAAGACCAATCTTGGGGCCTCTCGGACCACCCAAGTCAATCGCTGAAGAGCAAAGCGAAGAGAAAGCACCTCCGGAAGGCGTACCGCCGTCCTTGAAAGAGTCGGACGCTAGTGATATGGCTAGTGATGCCACGCTTGTGTCAGAAAAAAGTCCCAATGCGGTCTCTGCGCTTTCTCCAGTTAATGCTGAAGATAAGGAGAGAAAGGGTGGCCCACTCTCGCCGCCAGCATCAGAATCCGATGGGGGTGCCTTTGAGACAGCTGCTGAGACCCCACTGCAATCCGAGCACTCTAACCGCCCGCCACCGGTACCCCCACGTCCGATCCCGGAAGCAGATCGTCAGAAGCAGTTGATTGAGGAGGTTGAGATTGGTGCTCAACAAGATGTCACTGAAGTCATCAACAACGTCCTCTTCCAGAGCCAGTGTGCCATTGTGCCGCTGAGAATCGATAGTGACGGGGAACAGGTCGACCAAATCAAGGAGTGAGTATACCGAGGTCCGAAGATGCAAACCGCAGTGTGACCTAACGAACTATTTCTAGCTTGTTCTATGGCCGAACCCGGTCATATATCACTACCGCCGGAGGTACGCGATCTAAAGAGGAAAGATGGTGCGATATCAAGGTCGACGTCGCTGGCGGCTCGCGCGATATCTATGCAGCGATCGACGGCGCTTTCGACGTCCAGAAAATCAGCGTTGAGAATGGAGAGGCCGAGCAGTACGGATCCATTACCAACATTCCCCCTATTCTGCAGATCCAGGTGCAGCGCGTTCAGTTCGATCCCGTGAAGAAGAGCTCGTTCAAATCCACCCATCACTTGGACTTGCTACAGACCATCTACATGGACCGGTACATGGATACTACGAAGCCAGAGATGATTAATCGTCGGCGTCAGTGTTGGGAATGGAAGAGCAAGCTCAAGTCGCTTGAGGCTCGTCGAGCGGAGCTGTTGCGGAAGCAGGTATGAAACGGCCCAACTAATCCGTAATGAGGCGCGCAAGCTAATCAGCCAATGCTGTATGCAGGACAATGATCAGCTGGAGATGACGGAGCTCTTCCGTGATACTAAAGCTGTACTGGAAGATATTGCAGCTATCGAGAGCGATGGTACCCTAGGCGTGAAACAAGAGCTTTTGAATGAGCTTGACCAGATTCGCCAGACCGTGGAAACCGAGCTCCGCTGTAAGAATCCCACCTTCAATCAAACCACTCTCTTCCACCATACTAACTTCTTCTTACCAGGTGTCGACCAAGAGATCCAGAGCCTTCAAGCCATGCTTGCCAAGCAATTCTCCGATTCCACCAAACTCCCTTACCGACTGTACGCCGTCTTCGTGCACCATGGATCCGTTTCGTTTGGGCACTACTGGATCTACATTCACGACTTCCGTAAGAACGTCTGGCGGAAGTACAATGATGAATACGTGACCGAAGTTCAGAATTTGGACGAGATCTTCAAGAATACCGACACCAACAACCCACCTACACCCTACTTCCTCGTTTACATTAACGAAGCTATGAAAGATCGCCTGGTTGACCCTGTCTGTCGGGACATCCCCGAATGGCAGCCCGACGTCGGTGCTGAGGACCCTGAAGCACCCACTGCCATGGAGGACGTGCAGTCACCAGGCATTATTGAGGATGTCAATATGGAACCGCCATCCTACCAAGAAGAATCGATTGAGCATGTAGCGTCGACCCTTGACCCGCCCAAATCATCCTGGCCCACGGCTGCTGAGGAGAAGCAGGCCTACGTGGACGAACTCAAGAAGGACGATGCGAACTGGTAGATCTCAGTCTCGTGTGCTTCATTAGACCAGGAGGTGGCGCCTTTCACCACGATTGTGTACGAGTTTCGCCGGACGTATATTTGCCGTGATGTTTCTCGGCGATTTCACGGCGTTGTTTCTTCCCCCACGCCATTTCCACGTTTTCCTCTCATGTCGCCATGCCCGTGCTATGTCTCTCGATGTTCCCGCATGTTGCGAGTAGATCATTTATTGTCAGTGTACATAACCAGAAGATACCATGAATGACCGATTACTTGGTTGACCTTATGCCGGAATCCATCCCGTAAGACCACTCATCGTTGTTGATTGGGTCCTTCAGAACAGCGTGACAGGATGAATTTGGAGATTGTGTATATTCTATCTCCCATCCCGAGATCACCGTGTAAAGCAACAAGTATTGTCTCTGTGGGTTCCCAAATGCTCTCAAAGGTGAGATCCTTGGTGGCTCTGGCCAGAACTGTCGAGACTTGGAAGGGTGTGCTGCCTCAGGCTGCAAGATGAGTCAGCCGCCGGGCGGCCCGCGGATCGGATATCGGATCGGCTGTCAGTTCGGCTGCTGGGCTCCTCGCAATCTCACCATGACATTGAGTGAAAAGTCCCTATGAAAACACCAGAAATAGAATGTCAGAATTATGGAATATAGCTTCGGATATACTCAATGGCTCTAAGCGCCCCGTCGCATCGTAATTGAGTCTGTAGTGAAATTGGAGAAGCCATTGGAGCATCCTGCGGGGAAATGTGGGAATGTCCGGGGAAGAAGAGCAACACGAAGAACACGAGGAACATCCGGCTTGCATCCCGCCATCATTGCCGCCGCCCGGGATTATAAGACCAGACCACCTGCCGGTGTCGCATTCACCTCCGCATTGCTGCTTGTGCTTCTTGGCTGGTCTTGAATATTTATTTTCCCTCTTCTCCTTGTCTGTAGAGCATCTGTTAAGCATCTGTTATTCCCTCAGCTCTGCCCCGATCGCAGCAACTCCGCCATGCCTTCTCAAGTCGCAACCTGCCTGCGCATGGCGCGGCAGTTCTCTGTTGATCCGGCCAAGGTATGTCTGGAGACTTCTCAGTGAGTAGTTTTGAAAAAAGCTAATACCGGCATGTCTCTCTCCACAGCACCAGCGCTTCCTTGCACGCAACTTCTCCAGCAGCGTCCGCCGGGCCGCAATCAACAAGGTTTTTGCCTCCGCCGAAGAGGCCACCAAGGACATGAAGTCAAACTCAACACTACTGGCTGGTGGTTTCGGACTCTGTGGTGTCCCTGATACGCTGATCAATGCGGTTCGGGCGAACCCTTCTATTCAAGGCTTAACCGTCGTCAGCAACAATGCCGGTGTTGACGGCTCCGGTCTGGGCTTGCTCCTGCAGTCCAAGCAGATCAAGAAGATGATTGCCAGTTACGTCGGCGAGAACAAGACCTTTGAGCGCATGTACCTGACCGGCGAGATTGAGCTTGAGCTCACTCCCCAGGGCACTCTTGCTGAGCGTTGCCGCTCCGGTGGTGCCGGCATCCCTGCGTTCTACACTCCGGCCGCCTTCGGCACCGTCGTTCAGACCGGTGACCTGCCTCTGCGCCACAACAGCGACGGTACCGTCGCACTGTACAGCCAGCCTCGCGACACCAAGGTGTTCGATGGCAAGAGCTATGTCATGGAGGAAGCGATCAAGGGCGACTATGCTTTCGTCAAGGCCTGGAAGGCTGATAAGCTGGGTAACTGCCAGTTCCGTTACGCCGCGGCCAACTTCAACGGTGCGATGGGCCGCAACGCCAAGATGACAATCGTCGAGGCCGAGCACATTGTCGAGCCGGGTGAGATTGAGCCCGCCGCCATTCACCTGCCCGGTATCTACGTCAAGCGCGTGATCCAGAGCACCACGGAGAAGAAGATTGAGAAGTACACCTTCGCCAAAGAGGATGGTGCCGATACCTCGGCGCTGGGCAAGGGTGACACCGCTAGCAAGCGCGAGCGCATCGTGCGCCGCCCCGCCAAGGAGTTCAAGAACGGCATGTACGCCAACCTGGGTATTGGTATGCCCATGCTTGCTCCCAACTTTGTCGACCCCTCGGTCGAGGTGACCCTGCAGTCTGAGAACGGTATCCTGGGTCTGGGCCCGTACCCCAAGCAGGGTGAGGAGGACCCTGATCTCATCAACGCCGGCAAGGAGACCGTCACCCTCAACCCCGGGGCCTCGGTCTTTGGCAGCGACGAGTCCTTTGGCATGATCCGCTCCGGCCGTATCGACCTGACCATCCTCGGCGCCATGCAGGTTAGTGCCAAGGGTGACTTGGCTAACTGGATGCTGCCCGGTAAGATCAAGGGCTTCGGCGGTGCCATGGATCTCGTGTCCAACCCCTCCGCTACTAAGGTTGTGGTCACCATGGAGCACACCGATAAGAAGGGCAACCCCAAGATCGTCAAGCAGTGCGAGTTCCCCCTGACGGGGCCTGCCTGTGTCAGCCGCATCATCACCGATCTCTGCGTATTTGACGTTGATTTCACCGATGGTCTGACTCTGATTGAGATTGCCGATGGCGTGACCGTCGAGGAGGTCAAGGCTAAGACTGAGGCTCCGTTCAAGGTTGCCGATGACCTGAAGCCCATGCTGTGAAAAATTTTTATGTGTTTGTTCTTTGCATGTTGTGTCTACGGACAATTTGATTCTCCCGGAGCGTGCATTCAGGTTTCAATTGGGTCATTGTATATAGGAAATTTGTTGTTACTCGTGGAGTTAGTCTACTATACCACACACAAGCGAATTTGACTCAGCGCTTGAACTCAACGACTAAGAAAAATTCCGTTCTAGCTTTCCATAGATTGGAGTGGTGATACAGTAAAATGATGCCCAGCACAACATTCGCGCAAATATTAGTACATGTCATGCGAAACCCCATGTATCCGGTCTAATCCCCCAACACAACAAACTCCGAAGAGAAGAGAGGTGGCCCCCATTTTTATACAATCAATATGAACATTCTTCCAGCGCAGTACGATCACTGCAGCCGCAACAATCCACCCAATCTCTTCCGCAACCGCCCAAACCAATCCCGATTCGGCGCCTCCTTAAACTCCCGAATCAAATTATCATAATGCTCCGGGTCACTTGCCGGGTAGCGAATCTTTTGCGCGAGGGGGTATTTCTTTGCGAACCGGTTTTCCAGGAGTGCGGACAAGGCGTTCACGGAGGACTCGGAGATTTTGGGGGTGGATGTTGATTGGGGTGGGGATGTAGGCTGTGAAGACGAGGTGTTCTTGGTTTGTGTCGGGTTCTGGCCGAGTTGGTATTGGAGATAGGTCTGGACTGAGACCGAGGCTGGACGGACGGCGTCTGAGGGCCAGTGTTGGAGGATGTGGGTGAGGCGACTTTGGAGGGAGCGCGGGTTGAGGGTCTGCAGGGTGATGTTAGACTGTGAATTTCCAATATTTGAAAAAATTGTTGCGAGTGGAGCGCGACAACGTAAGAAGTCATTGAACATACCGGTGGCTTAGCCATGGTGGGTGGTGTGAGAGAATGACAGAACTAAATGATGCTCAAGTTGGCCGTGACCTGAACCATCTCGGAGCTGCGATAGACAGATAATGTCCGTGAGTTCATGCCAAGCCCGGTTGGTCAGCGAAATGTCGCCTGCTAGCGGGCCTGAGGCAGCAACAATCCTCCTGCCCGTTTCGCCAGAAGCCCCTTCAGATTCCCGGCGTTTCCACCCTCACCTCATCTCTCTCTACTCCGTAACACCTGATCCTGCTCTTCTTATTTCGTCCGTCGTTTTTCTGTTTTGTCATTTCATACGCTCAGTCGTTTTTCTGCCCTTTCATACTGCCCTATTGTCCACTCCTCCCGCTCAGCTCGTCATGAGCTCGCAGCGCTATCAACGGGTTCGTCTTCCCCATCTCTCTCCCCTCCTGCTGATCCCATCGACCCCGGCTGGAACGCCCATCGCGCTGCTTCCCCACGGATGTGACTCCAACCGATACTAACCACGTTCCCTTCAGGTGAATGCCCATGACGAAGACGACGACTCGCAATCCTACCAGTTAAATCCTACTCGACCTGATCTTACCCCGACTTCTCCGCCTCCCTCGTTCCACTCCCGCTCCCGCTCATCCTCACCGTCTTCAAGGCGGCTACTTCACGATGACCCACTCCGCAATGACGATCACCAGACCCTGGCCGATGCTTTTGGCGACGAAGATGGATCTGACGAGGACGAGGAGCCCGACGATAGGCAGCGGTTGATGCGTGCCAATCCCGATGCTGGGTCACCTGCCGCCTACGGTCAAGTGGCGTCGTCAGCGTCTTCGTCGGATGCCAGGATGGATGGACAAGATCCGCCTCGTGCTTCACCACTCCCGCGCCGACCGACTATTTTGCCAACCTTTACGACACCTGCGTCCGGAGGCAGTCGATCGGTCGCCCAATCGAATGATGGAGTGTTTGCCAATCTGGCCGCCAAGCCAGAGCGAGGCGAGAAGAACGAGGACTTGCCTCCTGTAAGTTGATGCCCGATATCCTGTTGTGCGCTGTTATTATTGTATTGTTGGCTAATGCGATTGCGATAATCTAGTCCTACGAAGAAGCTGCCGCCGATGCCACACCCCCATACTGGGAGACCACGATTGTTGCGCCCGGCATCTCTTCCGACGAAGTCTATGTCGATGGACTGCCCGTCGGATCCGTGTTCTCCTTTGTGTGGAACGCCATGATTTCCATGTCATTTCAACTCGTCGGTTTCTTGTTGACTTACCTCCTGCACACCACCCACGCCGCAAAGAACGGCAGTCGAGCGGGTCTCGGCCTTACTCTTGTTCAATACGGTTTCTACATGAAGGGTAGCAGCGAGCCCTCTGGTGGCGATACTGGCAGTGATCAATATGTCCCACCACCCGATCCCAACAGCCACAACTTCGATCCAAATTCGGTCGGCGAGAGTGCTGGCGGTGATGGGGGCAGCGCTTTGTCGGGCATCTCCACCAGCGAGTGGATATCATATGTTCTGATGATTGTCGGATGGTTCATCCTGATTCGCGCCGTCAGTGACTTCCTCCGTGCCCGGCGTCACGAGCAACTCGTGTTGCAGAGCCCCGATCGCGGGCTGGGCGTGCCGGTCATCGCGGAGGGAGAACGGTCTGAGACCGTGGTTTAATGTCATATGGGAATTGGATATTGGATAGGGTCTTCCATGGCGGCGTTCTCTCGATCTTCCTTGGAGTTTTTCATCTCTCAGTGCGTCTTGGTCAACTTTACTTTCTCACTTTTACTTGGACACCCCTCTTTTGCGGAGATTCCCTCCTCTCATTATCTCATTATCTTTCCTTTCCTTAGTCCCTGCACCTCCATTCACATTTCCCAGAGCCGTGTAGCTATATTGGAGATACCATTGTCGAATACGCCACAGCCAAGATTTCCTTCCTACTTGCTCTGTTGTAGATCCTTGACATAATCGGATATTCCAGTCCCTATGCTACCTATAAAGAGTGCTGCTCAATTCATCGGTGCCTGCGCAAGTCCACCAAGCCAACGATGTACTGCGCCCCACTTGCGGGCTCGCATCAGGCAGCCCTCCTTCGGCTTTACTCTTTCGTATTTACAAGTTCCCTTGCATCGATTGGGTTGAATTGCAGGCCCAGGAGTCTCTGCGACGTATTCAGTCCTCGTCATCCAAAACTTTAAAATCTCGTATGGCAGTCGACTGAAATACTAACCTGGTCCCTGGACTCCTTCGTCGTGAGTCGTGACGCACTGCCGAACGGCCCCGCTGTTGTTTACACTTTGGAGTGACTTGACCCAGTTTACAGTCCGAAACTCCGCAAAGAATCTGGCGTAACCTTCAACGTCTCTTCCGTCCGTTCTTTGACTGTATATTCGTGATCATTGAGACATTGACTATTGACCATTAACTGTTAATACCTTTTCCTGGGGCCGGCACACCCCGGCCGAGCCCATCATGTCTTCCATCCCTGCGATTCCACCGGGACCCGTCGAGGCTCGCTCGCTCTCATCCATCACCGCCATCGCCGCAAATCCCCCCGCCTATCCTCGCAATCCCACCCACGAGAAGCACGACGCCCTGCAGCTATACATTGTCCGGGTGCCTGGTAGCCAAGGTGCGTGGCACTCCCTTCTGCCAATGCTGTTTCAACCTCATCCACCCCATTGCTCATCTCATTCCGGGCTTATCGGCTCCTCGTGTTTGAGATAAGCTGTAGCTAAACTGCGGGATGCATGCACGCATGACAGACATATTCCTTTCCCCCGTCAAGCCACCCACGAAATCCAGCGTCTCCGCCGAAGCTATCAATGCATCTCTATACTACCTCCATGTCGCAACACCCGAGGACGAGGCGCTGCTCCAGGAAGTCGAGCTGGAGCGCGAGAAACAAATACACCGACGCAAGGAGGAGCTCGAGGCTGCTGGCATAGACGATCCCGCTCATCGAGAGTTTGCTCGTTTAAATAATGTTCGTCGGAAACCTGTCGGTGGCGAACGAGAACCGTCTGTTCAAAATAATACATCTACAGCTGCGGTTATCGCTGTGCCCACACCTGCGCAGGAAAATGTTGCCCTCTTGTATTTTGCATAGATACAAAAGTCCCCTTACCTGTTACAGTTTCTATAAACCCTTCTTTTTCCAACTCTTCATA
>JAXQJV010001007.1:0-11108 GCA_037042255.1 Penicillium sp. PG106-07D
TTGTTATATTCAAATAAATCTGTTATATTATACCAGTTAATTTGTTCTAATGCCTTTATAAGCTCTTCATTACTCATGAAGCCGGAAGCGCCACGGCGACACGAGATATCGATTGACACAAAGACAGAAAATCAGGGGGTATTATTGTGCGATATTAGTTTACATATTGCGAAGCAAGAAAGCAACCACCACGGCAAGGAAAGATCCCAAAACGGCGAGAGCGATGAAGACTTGCTGCCATCCACGGAAAGGACGCCTCTCTGCCGACAGCATTGTGGAGATTTCTTCTTCCAATCGATCTCCCATGGCAGTAAGGGAGAATTCTCGCTCGGCTCTTGCTTTCCCAGCAGCTGCCATCCGGTTGACTTCCTCCTGGGACATGCCGTAAAGAACTTTCTCCATGACTGCACTCCATTCCTCGACTGCGTGAGCGTCACGGAGCCAGCCCGTTTCGCCTTCGACAATTGTTTCCAATGGACCGCCAGTATTTGATGCCAAAACAGGTAGACCTGCAAGCATGGCCTCAACTGGTACAATGCCAAAGTGCTCGTTAATTGGAGTATATAGGAGGAGTTTGGCCTGGGCAAGCAAGGTGTTTTTGAAGGTCGTAGGGACGGAGAGGAGGAACAGGACATCGATATCATCAGGGATGGAGAGCGCAGAGACCACGGTCTTTGTTGTCGCAGTCCGTAGGCCGAGGCTCTTCGCGATATTGTCGAGTTCTTGATGGTACTGGACGTTTTCTTGGACGCGATTGTCGTAGCCCCCTGGATACAGAGGTTCAGTCAGCTCCTGTAAGGTAGATGAGAGTCCGAGGGTGGAAATTGGAACCCTTACCAGCAATCACCAACCGTGTGCCTTTCCTTTTCCCCGCACCCAGTCCATTGTAAGCGCGAATTGCCAAACCCATATCCTTCTTCCGCTCGAAGCGATTGATGCTCAGCAATATCTTCTTTCCACCCCAAAGGGCATCTGGCTCTTTCTCGGTTATTCCAACACCGGCATTTGTATCGACACATGGATAGACAACCTCTACATCCCCAAGCTTGTCAGACCCGAATACATCACGGACCACTGCACGTGAGAAGTTCGAGTTGGCGACGACCCGATCCGACGCACTCATCGCCCATCCCTCAAACCAATCAAAAGGAAATCGGTATAGAAGCTTTGCTAGCCGCAAAAGGGAGCCGCCTTCGTTTCTCCGTGCAAGCAATTGATCGGGGAAATGACAGTAGAACAGAACTCGTTGGCGTCGGGATTTGCGCGGTCGGCCGAAGGTCTTCAGGATGGGAACGCAGGCAGGCAGCTGGTCCACAATGAAAATATCATCCTGGATTTCTCCTCCAGGAGCAGTCTTGTCGTTCGCTGATATGCTGCCCCTCGAGCCCAATTCCGTCAGCAGCGATGTGGTCAAATGCAGCTGCCGCAGGGATGCCATGAGGATATGAAACCTCCCGAAGATATGACCAGGGAATAGCGTGTTCCCACGCACGCGGACATCAAGTGTTCCATCGCGCGCCTCGTCAAAGCAATGCGTCTTGTCGCGGTGGGAGGTGTAGATTGTTACTCGGTGGCCGTGGTTTTGCAGGGCCAGCGCAACGTCAATGATGAGTCGTTCCGCACCACCGATGCCCAGATCTGGATGTATGATGATCACATTGGAGGGCGCCAGACCCGACATGGTGTGTGCTTAGCTGGAGTAGCTTGGAGCCCGGTGGGAGAGCTTGTGTCGATATCGACGTTGATAGCGTCCCGCGAAAGCTGCGATAAGGACACGTGGGGAGTTACGTCATCACATGACGACTTTATCACCTTATCCATAATTATCTGTCGGCCAAATTTAATCTATAGCTGGAAATCATTCTATTGAGAAATTTGCTTGTGAATATGATGGTATTCTGTCGGGTCTAATGCAGAGATCTCATGACCCCTCCTTGAAGTCATTGCTGCTTGTTCACGGCTATCACGATGAGCCTGTCGGATCGCTGCCTTCTTCATTTCCCACCGGCCTTGAATTGGTCTGCAACATTGCGCGAGTCGAAACAGTGAATTAGCATACGAGCTATGACTAGGAGACGAGAATGAACCAAAGTCCCTGGACCTACGGTATCACACAACCAGGAATTGGGGTATGCAACTATACATAACTAGTTAACTAAGTTACTTTTGGGCCCCCCCCACCCTTTTTGTTTTTGTTCACTGCATATTTTGACCCCTTTTCTGCCTGAAATCCCCTAGTATTATTCTTTCGAATATTACTTCGAATAGTCTACTATTCAAGTTCTTATAGCTTAGTATTCCTCTCTATGTATAAAGGCTATATATTCTTGAATGATATAGATGGCACTAAATAAGAGGTAGGCGAGTCAACGCGGTGAAGGGTGACTAGGGCTGTTAGGAATCAGGTTTACTATCTTATATTATCTATTATTTCTATCTTGATGCCTGGTTTCCAGAAACTCAGGCATTGAAGGTATCTTTAGGCATTCCATCCATCCTCCTACTTAGGCAGGAGGGGGTTTCACAATATGCAGGAAGGGGGATTCCCGGGCTAATCCCGCAGCGCAGAATCCGGGGAATATAGGGAAGCTGCGGGGCATCCACCAGCCTTGGAGTTACCGGCTAAAAGTGCGAATGGCTGGGCCAGAATGCCGTCTACCCGGCCGAGCAACTAGATCGGTCTTTTTTGAGGTCGCACGCAGAATAAAAGATCGATCTTGCCGATACTTCCTATGCTATGGACGGCAAACAGTCGCAATCGCACTAGAATGGCAGAAGAGGAGCTGTCTAGGACACCCTACGATCGAACTGCTCCAGAGCGAACGGTGGAAGCTCTGATCACACAGGATGAGCTACCCCCACCGTCCAAGATGTAAGGCCTCCTAAAGATTATCGCGATACACCTTTCCATTCCCATCACTATCAGCGAGGCTAAGCTATCTTGCCAAACAGGCGCCAGGTGGTGATAGTTGCGGCAGGCTTCATAGTCATGTTCATGACCTGCTCCATCATCTTCGCCTACGGTGTGTACCAAGCTATCTACGAGGAAATGGCCCAACAACCCCAGACACCATTCACAGGAACATCATCATCAATCATCAGTCTAATCGGAACACTATCCATCGCCGTCATGTCCATGGGCGGACCCTTCGTCATGACCTGGGCCAAGCTATACGGTCCACAGATGGTAATCATGTCTGGCGGCGTTGTATTCGGACTAGGCTGTGTCCTCGCCAGTCTCAGCCAACGAGTCTGGCAATTTGCCCTAACGCAAGGCGTGCTCGTCGGTATGGGCACTTGCATGGCCTACGTACCGACCATGTCCGTCGCGCCCACATGGTTCGACAAGCGCCGAGGCCTGGCGATGGGCATCGTCATTGCGGGCTCTGCCTGCGGCGGGATGATTTGGCCGCCCGTCTTGCGGGCAATCACATCTCACATTGGATTTCGCAATGCGCTACGTATCTCAGGGTGTCTTGTCATTTTTTTCGTTCCTGTGGCGGGCTTCATGTTGCGCTGGGAACCGAACTTCAAGGCCAAGGTGCGCGGGCACACGACCGGAATCTCGAGAAAGACGGGCTGGTTAAACGTTCCATTGGTCAACTGGCGTGTGGCCAAGTCCAAGAAGTTCTTCTCGCAGGCTTTGGGTTGCTTTCTACAGTCATCTGGATATGCGACGCCGCTCTTCTTCTATGCAGCCTTTGCGCGGTCTTTGGGATACAGCGAAAGTATGGCAGACAATTTTATTACGATCAGCAACGCGGCTAATTTCGTTTCTCGCATTGTCATCGGATACATGGCTGACAAGTACGGTCGATTGAACGTGCTCTTTCTGACCACTATCATGAGCTCGATCGCCGTCTTCGCCTTCTGGCTTCCCGCCACGTTCGCAGATAACGAAATCTCGGGCACCGCAGCAAATGTGCTTTTCATTCTATTTGCTATAGTATATGGCTGCTTCGGCAGCGCATACATCTCGCTCTTCCCAGCGAGCCTGATCGAGTTGTTCGGTGTTCAGCACTTTACATCGGTTAACGGGGCGTTGTACCTCATTCGAGGGGTGGGTGCATTGCTCGGAACGCCTTTGACCGGGCTGTTGTTACCGGCGCAGTCCGCTTTGTCGGCACCCTTGAATTATGAGAGGGCTACTATAACTGTCGGCGTGTTGCTCTTCGCGGCTAGTGTAGCGACGCTGTGGGTAAGAATCGAAGGTGCGGCTGGAAAGGCTTGGACGTGGAAGCTATGAGCCCTGAGACTGGCTAAGATTAGGCGATGTTTCAAGAAAGTGTAATGTTGCATCTGTCTGATTGTATTCCTCCTTCAATGATTGGTCTAGTGTTGAGTAGTACCGATGAGTTTAGCCAGAGCAGCTTCGACTTGGAACTGCATTATACCCGCAAGCTTGACATGGATGTTTCAAACTCATTTAATCTGAATGCAGATACGCCGTAGATCAGATGTCTCAAATTTCCACCAGAGACAGCTGGAAAGGTTCAGAAGGAAAAAATACACAACGCTCAAAAGCGAGATCGTCTTGGAGAAAGAGATTGATAGAATTTCCACCTGAGACATGGACTTAGGGATCATTCAAACACTAGCACTAGTCAAACTAGATACACCTAAGATGAGAGGAAAAGGAAATGTACAATTGAGAAATCCACACGCGAGTTCAGAATCTACCATTCATAAAACGAGGGTTGTCGTTGCGAGCGCAAGAAGATAACCACAAAGAGAGAAATATGTAAAAGGGAAGAAAAAGGGGTGGGAAGAGGACTGTGCATAAAGAGGTAGACACTGGTTGACTGACACAGAGCAAAGGGCAGAAGGGCAGAAGAGGTATCGAGCAGATCGACGAAGAAAAGCAGGTACGTGTCATAATACAGGGAGTTGGTGAGGGGATCGCATGTTGTAGAGGGGCATAAGCAGTTCACGAATAATCAGATAAGAAATGTGGGAAAAGGGTATGAAACAAGTAGAAGCAGAGAAGAAAAGTGTACATAGCCAGGGTGAGAGCGGTAATGACAGGCGTAACGAATTCACAACGCGCTTTTGTAGGGGGCGAGTATGTGTGAGAGAACGGGCAGGCTCATGGCCCGGGTTAGAAGCAGTTGAGGGTGCTCTTCTTCTTTTTCTTGTTGAGAGCATTCATGCGCTCCTCGAGCTGGGCCCGAGCAGCTTCGGCTTCCTTGCGGGCAGTCTCCGCCTGTTCGACCTGTTGAAGAGACATACGGGCGGTGTTGCGCTCCTTGCGAAGGGTGTTGAGCTCATCCTCGAAGGCCCAAGCCTTCTTCTTCCAGTTCTCGCAGTCAGTCTTGACCTTGTTGGTTTGGGCCTCGAGGTCACCAAGGGCTTCCTCAAGGGTTGCAGTCAACTGCTTCTCAGCATAGAGGTGCTTCTCAATGGTACGGATGCGGGCTTCCTGGTCTTCGACAATCTGTGCGTTGACCAGCTCCTTGCTAGCATGGCGAGAACTTGGCGGGGACACGCTACCGCTAGAAGCGATGGTTGGAAGAGGAGGAAGGGGAATTGCGGGAGGAGGAGAAGGCAAAGAAGCTGCAGATGAGCTCTTGCGAAGGTTAGAGGTGAGGGAGCTGCTGCGGTCGTGGGAACCATCCGATGTTCCGTTTTTGAGTTGAAGCTCGAGCTGCTCGATACGCATGCGGTAGGTCTCGATGTCCCTCTCGAGAATGACGATCCTGGCCTTGGCATCCTCAAGAGCCTGGTCACGCTCCTGCTGGATGACAGAAAGACGATTGTGGTGTTGATCGAAGCTGTTGGTGATTTGCTCCTCAAGCTCCTCGACCAAGCGCACGCTCTTCTGCTTCTCGACAGTGATCTCCTCAACAAGAGCCTCCTTCTTCTTGACCTGCTCCTCCTTCTGGCGAAGAGTATCCTCCAGGGTGGCAACCAAGAGAGCCAGCTCATTAACCTTGGCCTCCTGGGTGGCATTCTTCTTGTTCAGTTCTTCAACGGCACCAAGCTGCTTACGCAGGTCCTCGTTGGTATCCATGAGTTCAGCATACTTCTCAGAGAAGTGCTGCTTCTGAGCCAGAACATCTTGAATTTGGTCTGCAAGTGTCGCACTCGTGACGTCGGAGTTGAGGAGTGATGAGACGGCCTGGAGCAAGTGCACCAGCTCATCACGGGAATCAGCAATCTCCTTCTGCAGGGCTGCCATAGCCTTGTCATGCTCGGCATCCTTCTCAGCAAGGCGGGAATCTTGTTCGGCTTGAACTGCAGCCCTGGTTCGTTCCTCGAGCTCGGCAAGCTCGCGCTTGTGGGATTCTTGGAGCGAATCCAGGTCCTCTTTGTGGGAATCGAGTGCGGACTTGTGCGTGGCAATCTCCTGCTCGAGCTCAGTGATGCGGGCCATATCGACAGGCGCAGCGTTGATCTCAGTAGCGGAAGACTGTGCGAGCAGTTGCTCCTGAAGCTGGGAGTGGGACTTTTCTAGGGTGGCGATCTTGTCAACATGGGCGGAAATGGTGGACTTGTGCTCCTCAATATCCTTCTTGAGGCTATCTACCAGGTCCTGCTGCTTCGCACGCTCGTCCTCGAGGGCCTGCGCAGCAGCCTCCTTGTCAGAAGACGCGTTGCTGGCGGCAGAGCGCTCCAAGCGCATCGCCTCAACGGCAGCCAGAGAAGACTCCAACTCGGCCAGAGTAGTGGCAAGCTGATGCTCTGAAGCCTGCAGAGATTCCAGCGCAGTCTGGTGCTTACCCTTCCACTCTACGATTTCTCCCTCCAGAGCATCGATCTTCTTGTCTTGCTCCTCGGCGCCAGCATCCAGGGCCTTGGCTGCAACCTCTTGGCTCTTCAAAAGGGCGTTCAGGTTCTCAATCTCAGCCAACAGCTGCTTCTCGCGAGCTTCATGAGCGTCCCGGAGTTCCTGGATTTGGTTCTCCTGGCTGACGATCTGGTCACGAAGTTGGGTCACAAGCGCCATATCGACAGAGGAAGCACCCGACAAGCTGGATCGCTCACGAGTGAGACCAGAGATGATAGTGGCCTTCATCTCCATCTCCTTCTTAACGCTTTGGTTCTCGGCTTCCAAGGACTGCAGACGCTCCATGCGAGTAGACAACTCGTGCATGGTGGCATCAAGGTTGGCCTCGAAGTGTTGGAAGACCTCCGGTTTGCTAGACAACTCTTCATGGGCGATGGTTCGCAACGCGGTGAGGGATCGGTGAGCACGGTCGACACCCGACAAAAGGTTTTGGCTGGTCATGCGGCGGATCATCTTGAAGCCAGGCGTGGAGGGAGGGCTGGGCTTGTTGCGCTGAGCTTCGGCCTGGGCCTTCAGCTTTTCAACAAGGGCGAGGATCTCCTCATGCTCAGTCTGAAGTTCAGCATATTTCTGGGTCATCCGGTCGGCATCAGCCTGATGGTCAGCAAGAACCTTGCGCATCTTCTCGATTTCCTCGTCGTCGGCATGAGCCATGACAGAAGAGGCGAGGGGAGTTCCAGGCGTGGATGCGCCGTCGTCCCTGGAGACTTCAGAAAGCCCGCGCAAAGCAGGCGACTCCACGGCCGAGGACAATTCCGAGGAGAGTGATCGCGAGAATGAGTGTTGAGCTCCAGACTTGGAGGCCGGAGCGGTCGCTTCCTCTAAAAAAGAGACGGGACGCGAGGGTTCGTTCTGAACTGAAGGAGCCGGGTGGCGAGCTTCATCGAGCTTGTCTTGTTGGATTTCAGCGAGCGCCTTTAGGGCCTCCTCATACTTCGCTTCGAGCAGCTCGTAGTCACTCAGAGTGTTTTCGTGGCTGAGACGAAGCTCAAAGAGCTCTTGTGTGACAGTTTCCAACTTGTCGACAACAAACTTGGACTGCGCGGGACTGGCAACTGGCTCTTCACGAACAGCTTCGGCGCGAAGGGCCTGGAGCTGGATTGTGGCATGCTCAAGCGCCTTGAGGTCCTCGCCCGGTTCCTCAGTCGACTTCTCATCATCCTCAACAGGCTCCTCTTCGTCCTCTTCGATGATAGGCTCGGCCAGACCCTCGTCAGACTCGGGGATCGCGGTCTCCGCGGCCTCATTAAGAACATCCAAGGAGGGAGTGTGTTTGTGATGGGACGACTTCACTGGAGCGGGAACGTGGTGAGCATCAATGCCATTGGTGTGTGGCTCCTCATCTTCGTCCTCCTCATCTCCATTCTGCTGCTGGTGACGGTTATCAAGGTCGTGGAGAAGATTGTCAAGGACTCCCAGGCCTCGCTGGCGCTGTATCACGTGCTCCAGTCGAATCATCTCGCGCTGCATGAGCTCCATATCTTGATCGGACTCCGCGAGGCGGTCTTCCAAAGTGGAGATGTATTCCTCGCAGCTGGCTTCGTTCTCGCGGGCACGGCTGAGTTCCTTGCGCAGCTCGGCCACAATAGTAGCATGCTTCTCCTCGCCAGTAGAAGCACCGTCAAGCTTAGATTCCAACTCGTGCAAATAAGTCTCAGTACTGGCCTCGCGGTCCAATAGCTTCTGGAGACGAGATTGCAGTTGCGAATTCACCGTCTCGACATAGGTACACTTGGTCTCGCGCTCCAGAAGGGTACTCTCCGTAGAGGCCAGGGAAGCACGAGTGTCAGACAGAGACGACTCCAAGGCTTGAATGGTCTTTTCGTATTCAACGACGACCTGCTCCACAGACTCGGCAAATGATTTGGACCGCTGGATTCTCTCAATGGAACTCTTGCCCAAGTCTTCCGGAGTGCCCTCGGTCTCTCCATTGGCGGTCGAATCGTTGGCCAGTTGTGAGATCAGCTTAGTGTGGCGTTGACTGAGGGCGTTATAGCTCTCTTGGGCATCAAGCAGCTGGTTTTGTAATTGGATTTCACGGTCGTTCTTGCGCTCACTGCGTTCAGTGGATGCTGCCTCCCGACGGTCAGAGCCCTCGGAGTTGCGAATCTGCTGGCGCAGGAAAGCAACCTCTGCCTTCAGGCGATCAATCAGTGCCTGCTTGTCGCCATCGTCAGCCACCTGCTGGATGCGGGGCTTGCTTTGAATTGCTCGTGCTCGCTGCGCGTACTGAACAGTATTGAGGGTCTCGCTCAGGTGGAACTCCGCAGGAGTGACACAAGCAATCATATAGGTGATGGCATTACCGCCCAGAGAATCTTGCAGAAGACGGGTGAGCTTTGAGTCACGATAAGACACGTGGGAGCCGGATTGGCGAGAAGAAAGCTGCGAAATGACTTTGCCGAGGGCCGCAAGACCGGCGTTGATAGAAATACCCTCCTTGGCACGTTCACCGGAGGCACCGGTGTTCTTGAGACGCTCGCTACCAGCCAAGTCCACAAAATGAAGCTTGCTGTCCACAGTCACCGACTCGCCACCGGGGTAAGAGTCCAGCGGCATCGACATTCGCTTTTCTTTGGGCGACATCGGTTGCGTTGAAGTCTTGCGCTGGATAAGGTTCAAGCTGAAGACGGCATGCGAGCGTGAAGACTTGGCGTTGATCGCGGTTGAGTCGGTTTGGCGAATGGTCGAGCCATGGTTTAGGGCTCCAATCAGGTCCTCGAATGAGTTAATGTTAACCTGGTGTAGGCCGGTTAGAAGAATGCGGCCTTTAGCGTCTTCACGAATGGTCACGGCGCTGCGATCAGTTGCCGATACCGATTCGGGAAGAAGCAAGTCACGGAGTTGTTCGTTGTAGATCTAAACGCAAAACGTCAGCTCTTGAATTTGATGACTATGGACCATCCAGGGTCGAGCCGTACCTCAACATAGGTGGCCTTCAATTGCCAATTTTTCTCCACGTTTGGAAGTTTCCCAAAGCTCGAGGCCGAGCTCATGGAGTATCGCTGGGGCGTTCGGAGACCGGTTGAGCTGGAGCCATTGCGGACATGTTTTGGCCCGTCGAGTTTCTCGAACAAGGCCTGCGCAGCGCGAGGAATGATACCTGGAGATTCGATCTTCAATCAGCTCACCGATTCAATGACATCTTTTTCTTCGTTGTCTCCCGTCGACTCACCGTTCGCGCCAGCATTATTCTGCTCATTTGGCCCTGAGGTGCCCATCGTATATGACTTTCCGGCACCAGACTGGCCATACGCCAAGATGGAAACATTGTATCCTTGGATGAACGAGTTCACACTGTCGTTCAAGTATTCCCAGATACCATCCTGCTCTACCGTCTCGGGAAAAACTCGATCGAACACGAACAACTTGCGGCCTTGGGGCACATCGACTGCAACGCTAGTTGGGCTTGTGACGTGAACCATGGACCGTTGGAATCGCTGGGGAATCAACTCGTATCCAGGGTCGGTGGGCTTGAGAGGTGGTCGCACTCGGACAGCTGTCGCGCAAGTCAGTTGATTGCCCTTCCAATGTTTTTATTTGTATGACCTGGCGATTATTTTCTCTCGAGTTCTACTGCTGGCCATGCCGCTGCTATACGATCGCACAGCAGACGGATACGTGGAAGACTTGCAAATTGGACGACGTACCAACTTTGACAGCAGTCTTGCCGTCCTCGTCGGACGCGCGACTTCCGCCATGCCGACTGCTCATGCTCATGCGACTGTTACTGCGCGGCGTACGCATCAGCGCACTGATGGGCCGCGGGGCGGGTCCCGTTGGCGACGCTGGCGGTGAGACGGTCATTCTCCCCAGGAGAAACCACGCCGGGTGGGACGAAGGGGTTGTCGAAAGAAGACGTCAGAGAAAGTCGGGTTCTTCGTCGGCGATGTTAAAGAGTCGCGATCATCAGGAGGGATAGTGACAGGGGATTGTCTAAGATGTGGAGAGTTCCGAGGGTCAGTGTCCAGAACCAGAGCAGAACCCCTTAAATTTTTTTGGCGGTTAAAAAGGCACTTGGGCAGCGCCTGAAAATCGGTCGCACAAACAGCAGCGCCAAAAGAGTCCGAGAAAAATGGTGGAAAGGGTCGTACCTGGAGATTTCAGACGGTCCTCTCTCACAAAGAAACAATCAATTGCTAGAAACGAAAAGCTCACACAGGCAAGGAAGGGAGGATAAGGGAGGTGTAAAAGCACCGCGCAACGTCTGGAGAAAGGCCGTGCACGGGCTAACTGCAGGTGGATTAGCTCCGATTAAGATGAAGGAGGATTTGGAGTGGTCGATGATGGTGGGTGGAGACGAGGAGAGGAAGCCTTGGAC
>JAXQJV010001008.1:0-11097 GCA_037042255.1 Penicillium sp. PG106-07D
CGAGACCTGGGTTACATCGATCTATCATCGACGGATCTATGTAACGCGTAAAGCCGGCGAGGAATATGATGATACTTATATTCGGGAGCGGGTATCTCGCGCACTAGGTTGGATATTTTGGGGATCGTTTTATGGGACTGAGAAAGGGCCTTGCCTATTCTGGGAGAAGGAATAGGGGTCGATTAATAGCGATTCCTGTACCGCGCTAATTATACCTCTAATCTATGGGATGGTCACTATGTGTCGCGATTCGGGTACACACCTAATCGTGATGCAAGATGGGGCGCCCACGTATCGGAATCTTTTAACGATCGAGGAACTACATAAACGTGGCATTTTCCCTATTAATTGGCCACCTTATTCGCCTAATCTAAATCCAATTGAGTAGCTTTGGGACTATATGAAAGATTGGATTGGAGATCGATATCTCGCAGCTTATGATCGTAAGCTTTCGTACGATCAACTGCGTGAGGCGGTTAGAGCTGCTTGGGATGTAATCCCTCCTTCCTTCCTAGATAAGCAGATTGATCTGATGTAGGCGCGCTGCTAGGCCGTAATTGACGCACAGGGAGGGTATACCCCCTACTAGTTGGTGTATTATTTGGATGTATTATAGTGGTTTAATTATATTTAGCTGTATGAAAAATGTGGCAGAATATTAGTTATTATATGGTGATAGAAGTACCACGCTAATATTTTTATGTATCCACGCCCACGAAATTTCGCGAAATCCCACGTGACCCTAGGATATCTGAGATATCCTAACCGTACCCGGCCCTTTGACCCCCATCCCACGCGAGATATCTGACCGCAGATCGCGCCTGCGAAATCTTGGCAGTAATCCTGAAGCTAGGGATAGCTTCGTACGGGCCCTTACGGACCTATAACAGTACACTTACATTCCCCCCGCTCTTAGTAATAATGATGATGATGATAAGATAGGCCTAATGAATCAAGGGGGACGATAGGGATAGGCGGTAGAAAGGGTGGTAGAAGGGGAGCTGATTACTATATGAATTCCGCGTCGCGTTCCTATCTTGTCATTACTCCTACTGCCTACACGTATCTCATTATCAAGAGAGAGAATACTACTTCGAACCTGATTAAAAATGGCTCTATTATCACCTTCTACTCCCTACACCTCTCCTCCTCCACTATCACAGACCCAGGAGCTAGCGCAGATTAAGCTCTAGGACCGGTTGAACCTCCATAGCATCAAGGCCCTACACTATATGCGAAGCTAGCGGCCTAAGAATACATCAAAGGCTTATGTTAACAAGCATAAGGAATGGTAGATAAAGGAATACTCTACCCCTTCGTCTCTAGCTCGTACAAGAAGCTAAGAGGGAGATACTATAGAGCTTCTGTAAAAAGCACGGCTTCCTAGACGGCGAATTAGTCATAGAGAAGAAGCTTATCTACTTTCTCGATACTAAGGTCCTAAACCGGCCCCTCCGGTCCTATTAATACAAAAAAGATCGCACTCGGCTAGATAGATCAAAGGTTAATTAAACCCTAGGGACTAATTCTATCACGTAATATATCAATACTATCGTGGACCTCTGGAAGTTCTAAAAAAGTATTAGGACGAATAGCTTCCCTAACCCCCGTGGATATACTGTTTCGGCCTTAATGACTAGCCGACTATATAAGGAAAGCGAGCGAAAGCGCGAGCAGTATCTTAACCGAGCTATAGGCACCCTACAGGACGGATATTCGAAGGATAAGATTAAGGACTTCGTACGATACTATTAGTAAGGATAGAGGTCAAAAGACCTTAAGCATCGTAAACCTTAGGCCCAGGAGTCCTATCTTCGTACCGCTATAGATTTCCTTTTCAGTCATAATATACTCCTTCGTAGAGAATCGCGCCGGTAGCTCCAGTTTCCTAATCTATTCACTATCTCCTTATCTAACGAAGGCCCGACACCCTATTAGCTAATAGTTATAATTATAAATAACGGAAAGACGAATCAGTTTGGTCGCTTACAGTATATAGGAGTAATACGCCATTAGGATCCACTCCTTTGTACGATAAGCTAGGTAGCGTTTTATCTCTTTTATCGCTGGCAGATAGTAGGAGAGTCGCTACCGTAGTTTCGGAGCCGACCATAGTAGTATAATTTCCACTTCTTCAAGAACTCAGATCGAGAGAAGCTAATCTCGTACGAGATCTAGCTAAAATAGGCCAATAAGGTCTATAATATAATCAATCTCTCAACCGACAAGAAGACGTATACTAGCCGTGCCTAGGGGTCAAAACAAGCCGAGCTAGAAGGCGTGGAAGAGAACCAGATCCGCCGTGCTAGTTAATAGAATCAGGATACATTAACTAACTGCTATCTAACGCATCTACCGCGGAAATTCCTTCGTTTAATAGCTGGTTTCCAGCCTGATATAATCGGGAACTACTATCTTCCTCGAGCAAAAATTAGGAATTCGATGACAGATTCGCCAGCGCCCCGCCTAGAGGACGCTAATCTGTAAATGGCTCGTGGAAGCTCTCTGAGGGGGCCAGTTCTCCGTATGTTGGTTATCAGATGCGGCGGTCTAGCCCTAGCCCGCTACTGGTCCTCTGGGGAAGAGAAAACGCGTGTCTCTGGGGTTTCCTCTGTTTTCGAAAACTACCGTATCTCCGGTAGATCCACATTCCGTTATCCCCGAACTCGGAAGCACCAATGGCGCTATTGGCACTCGCTATTCGTCGTTTGGTAGTTCATCTTCCGGCAGAAGGATTCCGCTAGACGAGCTTGAATAGTTCAGAAAGCAAAGCATTTCTGCTTTTGAACACAATGGCTAGAAGTTTCGGTTCGACAAGTCCCGTCATAGAACCCTTCGCCGTGTTGGAGTCGTACGGTTACCCTGCGGCTTAACATAAATACTTGAGTGGCTGTTGCAGCGATCATAACAAAGTACTGTTGCAGTGACTAGTGTGGCCTGGGTTTAATCCATGTCTTCTTAAGGTCATCCGCTAATATGAAGATCCTGACTGCCCAGCCTGACTCGCGTGAACCTTTATCTATCGGAGTATCTAACTTATTAAGGCATGTCCTATAGTTATAGGCCCTGCACTGCTTGCAGTAGTCATCGTTCATAGCCCCCAAACTGTATCCACACGCATTCATAGTCGTCTTTGGGGAAATGATTTACTGTCGCATGGGAGCTCGTCTGCATGCTACTAGTTCTGAGCAATTGACTGATTTGAAATAGGAGCTCTTCTAATAACGGTACTATTGGCGCCCTTTTTCTACGTTAGCCTGTATTGTACCGACTCCCACTAACTTGACAGCCCTTCTCCCATAACGGTACTGATTCAAAATGAATCGTATCAAGGGGATGAGCAGCCAGCGCAACCTCCTGCTAGCGCACATGAACCAGCAAGCAAATCAATCGTAAGTGCTGGGACAGCCAACAAGAAGAACCACAAAGAACATCTAATTGTATGGAATCTGGCGTCGGAATACTTTTTATTGGAACTACTGGCTGTGTCTCTGCCCGCAGCCCTTTTGATCGCCATTGTCGTGATTTTGGCCTCCTACAACCATCACCCTCAACCACTCTGGGGGTATATGTCGATGAATTCTTTGATATCGTGATTGAGTACTACAGCTAAATTCGAAATTGGCTTCCATCTTGCTCTCAGAGAAACTATCTCAAAGCTCGCCGCTAGTCCGAATACGGATCCCGCTATACTGCCTTGAGACGTAATATGGGGCCGAGTTGCAATTTATGCCGTTGCAATTGGATCCGCTTGGGCTGACCCCACCTTATAGACTGAACATGTCTGTGCAAGAGATGGAAGCCAATTTCGAATATTGCTGTATCTCAAAAGGATGTGTCCTATTCGCTATTAGCGAGAGCCTAGGGCAGCTGAAGTGGCTTCAGTTCACTGAGAGGACCTACTGGTCCATGAAACGAGAGAGCCGGGATTTATCCAACAGTTCCATGTTGGCTGGCAGGCAGGCCAACGAGATTCAATAATGATGGTTGTTGGTGCACATACGAGAATTGGGGGCCGCACCAGAAGAAAATCGGCGCTAGAGTCAGTGAGTGACCTTCTAGCCCGGTAAGTTACCCTAGTAATGGCACTAGTACATAGCGTTACGACAAGAAAATACCCAAAGACAGAATTACCACCCGAAACGCTAAAGAAAGTGGAACTCCTTTGAATACACGCGACTAAGTAATCTCCTAGATAGCTCGCCCTTCCCAGACAGAAGCGTTTTCGCGAATAGACATCGCCTGTGCAGACCTCATCCTCAACTCCATTCACCCAGGGAGTATATTCGTCTAACGGCCGTCGCGCGTATGACTCTTCTCGTGGAGAAGAGCCTCCCAAAATTTCAATCCCCAAACCGCCGCCGCCTCTACATTCCAGGGATTCTGTCCACAGTTCTATAAGAGGGGAAACATCTTACTCGGCAAAAATACTTCTGAACAAAATTCATTCTCCTCTGGCAACCAATGAGGAAATGTCTCTTCCGGTACTGTAGCTCAGGAAGGAAAACACTTTCATTCCAGACCCTCCAGGCGCAGACCCGGTCACCCCAAGCGCAGACCAGCCAAACGCAGACACAACTAAAGCCCCGTTGATAGAGGTTCTGATGACGAGACGAAGTCTCTTGGAAATACCGGAACCTCTGATAGCGATGAAAGCCCTCTTGATGGTAGGCTCGAGAGTCCCGAGGCCTCTGGAGATGCGTCCTTCTGTAAAGGTACAAGATCCTCTGACAACGCTGAGCCAAGTGGTAGAGATGGAGCTTTAGACGACGCCCATGCAAGCTTCGATGAGGCCAAGTGCCAGCCTGGTGCTTCGGTCCAGTCGCAATAGGCTGATAAAAACACTTCCAGTTGTCTTTGTTTACATAACATAACGAAAATGCGGCATCTCCCGGTCTGTGCGGTTGGACAGCATGTCGGCAATATTCTCATCCTCAGGCTCTGCAGAGGAGGTGCCATGCCGCTTCTCGCGCTTGCGATTCTCCAGGAAGTAGTAGGCAAAGAGAACAATGAGGAAGAACATCCCGAACGCGAAGCAGGAGATTGCGGCACGGATACCTGTCTATGAAATGAAGTCAGCTAGCGGACACACATTCCCGGCCGGCCCAGAGTCACCTTGGTCAACTTACATGGTAGCTTGGCCTCTGACTAGACAAGTAGAATTGAGGGCCCACAATGTTCCCGGCACTGTACGCCAAGAAGAGCATTCCATTCACAACTGACCTCTTCGTGAAGCCTCCTACATTTGAGCCAACGAGACTAAGGGAAAGCGGAATATTGGCGGCGAATACTGCGGCCAGGTATGTACCCGCCAGGCGACCGTACGGATGGGCTTGACTCAAACAATAGATCAGCAGCATCCCGGCAAGCGAAATGGCGCAGATACAGGTCATCACGAGAATTCGAGCAGAAGGAATGATTGTTGCCAGAATCGTGCCGGCGGCCAGTACGACCAGCTGGCAACCCCCAACAGGCATCTGAAGGAGCAATGCCATCAACGGACTGAACCCGAAACCGTCGATAAGAAGGCTATTGAACTGAAAGGGTATCAGTATGGGGATCGTATTCCTAGCAGAGAATCAGATGCAACTCACCGTGCTTATCCCTCCATTGCAGATGTTAACGGAGAAAGTGTACAAGACTATCAGCCAACTCTGCGGGTCCCTAAACGCCTCCCACATTTGAGCCATCCTAAACTGGTTTTCATCCATGACGCCAGTTTTATTTTCCAAGGTCCGCTGGATAACCAATCCTTTCTCCCTCTCGTTGAGAAAACGTGCATTCATGGGTGAGTCTGGAAGAAACGCGATAAGAAGGATTGAATACGCAACCGTTGCGCCTCCCAGGATTAAAAATAAGACCCGCCACGGAGCAAGGGCGGAATTAACATAACCTACGCCATACCCAATGAGCCCGCCGATGATATTAGCCACACAGTTCCCACAGAACCAAAACCCCTGCCGCAGAGGCTGTTCACGGCGCGTATAAAACATGCTGACAATCAGGCCGAAGCCGGGGGCGACGGCTGCTTCGGTCACGCCTAGAAGAAATCGCACGACCATGAACTCCGCGAAATTGTGACAGGCAGCATGGCACATAAGCACAACGCCCCACAGAGTGACTGTCGTGGCGATATATCTTCCTAGCGGAAGTCTCACCACTAGCCAGGAGCTGGGCCAGGTCCAGAGAAGGTAGCCGAAGTAGAAAATTGAGGCGGTCCAACTGAACTGGGACCCATGGAATTGGAGATCCTTATTCAAACCGAGTTGCGAAGAGAAGTTGAGAGTCAACTTATCAAGGAGTTGAAGCATATAGCAGATGCCCATCAGAGGCATCAGGATAAGATCAATCTTCCGTAAGAGCTTTGCATTCTCTTCGGGTGTGGACTGCAGCGTTAGGATATCCACAACTTGGACGGCCGCATCAGAATCCTCAAGATGGACGGCCTCGATTTTCTCCATTATCATTCTCAAGTGCGCCTGGTATTAACAGCAGCGAATATCCTGCGAGATTCTCGAATAGGTTGTAACGTGTTTGGGTTTTGGGTCAAAAGGAAGAGGAAATACAGAATAACGAGCTCCTCATATATCTTACGATCCGGGAAAGAAGTTCTCATAACACCCAGGCTTGATAGCAGATATCATAAACCAAAGCCATCGAACTATCCTCATACTGTGGCGAATTCGACTGTGGGACCACACCGCTAACTGGACGCTCATCGTACAACGTCCCGCGGAACCAGTCAAGCTCACTTGGGGGAAGCTTTGATTCAATCTCAGGTGCCGATTGGCTGAGTTAGGGGTGGCGACTCTCAGTTTCAATCCGATCGGCAATTGTATTATGGGTTATTCTCCTGACGCACTGTAGGATGGTATCTGATAGGATATAATTCGCATTTATCTAGGATATCAAGTCAGATAATCGGACCTCACAGCTAAGTGGTTCGCAAGCCACAAATTCGGCCTCGTACTGACGAGCGGAGAACTAACTCTATTGTCCTGTTACGATTTGCCCGACTAGAGAAATCAAGGTTTGGTAAGATTTTCTTGGAATTGCGTGTTGCCGATTGGCTGATTTGATCTGGAGCAGAGAGATTAGAGTTGGAGGATTTACAGTAGCTTGGAATTTGCGTGCTGCCGATTGGCTGACCTCATCTGAGAGTCGGGAAATTTCGAATCGTAATTGGGTCAGGAGTCCGGGGCAGGAGTCCGGACCGTCGTCCAATCGGCATTTAGCAATGGAGCATATATGGGGTGGCTGATAGCAATCCATTAAAAAACCAGAATAGCTATATAAAGTCTTTGGCAACGGGCTATAGATGCTATTGTACACCGTCTATTGAGCTACCTGACTTGAATTCTTCGAATTCACTTTGAGCTCGCAAGAAAAATGCCAGCTCCCGACCAAATCAAGGCAGGGATTGATGCCTTGGTCGAAAAATCCTCCAACAGACTTGGTGAGGCAAACAGAAAGGTAATCATATCCCTGAATACTACGACTCGAGTTAGGATTAACTCTGCTAGATATGGGAAAATCCTGAGCTGGCCTACGAAGAACGCATCGCACACGATACACTGTGTGCAGTACTCGAAGAGAATGGATTCGAAGTCACTCGCCATGCCCACGGACTTGATACGTCCTTTGAAGCCAGCTTCGGATCTGGTGGTCGCTTGATGGTCTTTTGTGCTGAGTACGATGCTTTGCCTGACATTGGCCATGCATGTGGACATAATCTCATCGGGGTCGCAAGCTTGACGGCTTTTCTGGCTCTGGCCTCTGTTCTGAAGGCGACCGGTCAGCCTGGAAGAATTAAAATTCTTGGCACACCTGCTGAAGAACATGGTGGTGGCAAGCTTGATTTGCTCAAGGCTGGCGCGTTTGAAGGAGCGGATGCAGCTTTGATGTCGTGAGTATTCAGTCGTTTCCCAACAGTATCGCAACTCACTTTGTTATAGGATGCTAACGTTTAATAGTCATCCAATGCCTCACCATTATTATTATGACACACACGGTGCTGTTGGAGCAGCTGGGGCTCGCCTTGTTGCAAAGGATTCAAAACTCGCTGAGTACAGAGGGAGAACTGCTCATCCGGCCGCCAATCCATGGGATGGCATTAATGCACTGGACGCGGTTGTTGCCGGGTACAATAATGTCTCTCTATTACGACAGCAGATGCATCCAACTCAACGGGTTCATTGCGCTATTGTTGACGCCCCCAAAAGAACCAACATCATAGCTGGTCAAACATCTATTGCCTGGCAGTGTCGTTCTCCCAAAATGAATGACTTGCAGAAGTTAACGCAACGGCTCTGCTCGTGTTTGCACGCTGGAGCTATGGCGACTGGATGCGAATTAGATTTGAAAGAGTGAGTCGCTTGCCAACCATTTGGTTCAGTCTAACCGAACCCCAGTGAAACTGCCTACTCGGACCTTCTCCTTAACGACACATTGTGCGGACTGTATCAGGGCCACATGGCCAGTTATTCTCAGAATGTCCTAAAGACAGACCCTGAATACATTCAGGCTTCGTCAGACTTCGGTAAGTGTTGATCAAAGTTTCTTTGACCTCAATTATTCTTATTTTCATGGGTGCAAATCACATCTGCTAATGTAAGTTTAGGCGACGTGAGCTACGCACTCCCTGCGATTCATGCAATGTTCTGCATCCCAGTCAAGGAAAAAGGGGTCGTCACCCACCATCGGTCTTTCACTGAAGCTGCAGGCAGTGATGTCGCTTTCCAAATTTGCCTTACGGTTGGAAAGTGCCTTGCTCTATGTGCATGGGATATGTTGGCAGACGATAGCAAGTATGAAGCTGCTGTGGCAGACTGGAAGATTGCAAGGAGCGAGTAAGTATTTTTGACTTAGGAAACCAATTGAATAAATCTCAGGAAGCGGTCATTATCTTCCGGCCACTCAACCTCGCCTTCTTGGTCATGCACCAAGCGAAGCATATTCCCTGCCCACTTGCATGTATTCCACCTTTCACCCAGGCTCTGCAACCGATCGAATGCCCACTGTTGGTGGATCCGATCTTTCGTCGCCAAGCCTGCTATGAGTAGATACCAGGCAAACCCAATTGTCGGATCAACGGGGTACCACTCGTGGATGGTGTAGCAGATGTCGAATAACTCCGACAAGGCCTGGGCATGACTCTCCACAGGGACCACGCGATAGCGAAACAGACGATGAATGAGAAGGATGTTACAGTAGTAACCTGCTATCCCCTCGCTGAGAGTTATAAAAGCCCGACAATGACGAAACTCCTTGGGGGGAGATTTCTGTAGACGAAATAAATCATCAAACCCCTAAATCACGGGTTAGAGTCATCATTCTAAAGCATGCGCAATTGTACGTAGAAATATACCTCGTACCTTTCGGATTATGTTTATTTCTCTCCACAGAATTTCCAGCTCCGCATGAATGGGCTCCCCTCGTTGGTATCGCTGAGAAAGACGCCAAATCCGGTATCGAAAAAGATAGTCTTGGTTGATGAGCTGCAACGGACAGTAATTCTCCAAATCATCCTGCTGCTGCTCGGTTGTGTATTGTGCTCCGTGAATGAAAATATATGAGTGACGAGCAAATGTAAATAAGTTATGCAGCTGTGATTCCCCTCTGAACGTATGAAAGTGATCCATCAGTTCAAAGGAGAGATTTCCGTGGATACAACTCGACTCGATATATCTGAGGTGTTGGTTAGCCACTGGGCAATTTAGGGGTCTGGAGTTGTTCACTCACAGAATCCATAACAGAACCTGGGCGCAGAATGGTGTAAAAAAAGGGCATGTTGTCAGATCAATTGATGCATTTGAACCGCGTTCGCACAATGGAGAGAATAAGCCCAGGCATTTAATAAGGCCTTGAGTATGCGTCTTCAAGTTGGAAATGAAGGCTCCGAATCTCCATTCATACGCGATGATCAGAAATAGAGCGCTGAGGACTGCTTCTATATCGTGAGGTTCAAAGGTCAGATTGCTGACAGCGTCCGCAACGCGTTGTAAGGCTAGGCTGTAATAGAGTCGACCCTCGTCGTGAGTATTGTTTGGTCGCAAGCTTTGGTTCATTTCGCTGGCGGATAATGCCATGACCGCGTACATAACCATGGCCTCCGCTGAAGCTTTATTCTGGCATATGTACCGGAAATTGCTCCAGGTATATGCCTTTCCTAGAATCTTGACCAGCGAAGACCTGGGAAAGTACTCTAGATACAGCCTATCCCGATGTGAAAGCAGAATGGAGTTGGCGCATGGCAGGAAAGGCGGAGAGACATGAGCAGACGAAAGCGGACTCGGCATTTCCACTGTTGAGTCGCGATTCAAACAATAGGGGTCAATGTACCAGGCATGAACAGCAACTGGAACTGTGTCCTTTACCGTGAATGACGAAGCGACGTCGTCTTCTTCAGAGATGGGAACTTCTGGCAAGTTGTATTCCGGACTTAGAAGTTGAGACCATCCAGTAAAAGCCATGTCATGTGTACAAGTGCCAGCCCTGTCCACAGCACTGGGGCCACTAGACTCGGGCGACCCTGTGACGGGTGCAGTAGCTTTGCATCGCCTTCGTGCTTTCTGGACGTGCATTCGGGAGCTCAAATCCCATGAGCACTTGACTTCGGCTTTTAAACATTGCCGACAAGCGGGCCGTTGCTCGTCGCATTTGATCTTTCGACGGAGGCAGCTAGTGCAGCCTGTATTAGATTAGAACCCGTTTGCTCCTACAGATCAGGGTGGCAGTCTACCTGTCTTGGAACGATCTTTGTGCCTTGGCATGATAGTAAGGGCCAGGTAATTTGTGGAGGGTGAGATTAGGATGCAAAACTTCGGACGATGTCTTCCACCTATTTAATCCCTCGCCTGGGACAGCGGGCCGTTAAATTGAACTTGCGAACTCAGGACATGCAGGTTGTCGTTTATCCCTGATCCCCCGCGTGGGATTACTACGACTAAACCTAATTTGCTTCGCTCCAGCGGGACTTCGCTTACTCCATTCCCCTTTCTGTTCGGACAGTTCACCTGGGCCCCACTCAGCGGGACCGGTCCTACATATCCCCTAAGCTGTGCGGGGAGTCTCAAAACCTAGTGTATTTTATCTACG
>JAXQJV010001009.1:0-10405 GCA_037042255.1 Penicillium sp. PG106-07D
CTGTTCTCCACACCCTATGGTCGTATGTGCCTGAATAGACCCTACAAATTTTCATATTCATCACAGTTGAAGCTATTTAACTACACCAGATGCATAGAGCACCACGCTCGCTTCGTGCAACCGGAAGTGAGTACGGTGTGTGCCCAACAGACAGGGTCAGAAGCCGGGCGAGAGCGGTTGATTCTCACTCTCCATCGCTCGATTGCCGCCATCTAGGCGAATTTGCAGCGTCATTGTTTCGGTTCACCTTGACCTGGCTGAAATGGTGGCACTTATAATTGTTCTTGGGTCCCGACCGAGGATTAGCCTAACCACCGGCGAGACTCAAAGATTGCTAGGCTAAAGTATTGTGCTTTAGGGGGTCGAGGCCACAAATATATTTGAGAACTGCTACCGGTACCACTTGTCTACCTTCCACCGAGACACGCGCATCCTTTTGGGAGATACACGGGAAACCTGGAAAATATTGGTATTTAGCTGGTGACAGCCGACATAACTCCTCAAACTTTACCACGGGCAACCTATCGACCCGAGTAATACTTAACCTATACACTTGCTGATCGTCATTGGTTGAATTCGTAAGATGCTGACAGATTTCATTCTCACCTTAAGATGCCGAGTGAAACAAGCACTCGGTATCCAATAGGCAGAATGGCCATTTCTACCTATGCAATGAAGCCCAAGAGCACGGATATAACGCTTTTCAGAGGCCCGCTCTACAACTCTTGTTACGTCGTTACTGGCAATATTGTTCTGCACCATTAGACGTGAGATTCGAATTGGAGAATACCAAATTGGGGGTTTTGGTTGTGCCGTCTACCATACACGACATTGATGACCACAGACTTAGTAGACGGTTGATTGTGTATATATACTTCTTTGCAGCAGCATGGCTCAGAATTTTAAACACAAAATTAACGATGCTACTCACTGGTGAAAATTGATACAATTTCTAATCTCGGGGAGGGCAATATTTTGAGCTTTACAGTTTATTTTAAACGTCATGCCATGAGGACACTCTCGGATGTTAAGAAGCCACAAGAATTATTTTATGATCTTGTCTTGCCACCAGGTAGGGTGAGCTCCCAACCGACTCTGAGCTTCCGCCTCCTTTAGCAAAATTGGATACTAATCTACGGTAACGCAAAGTTGTAGCCTTTCCATTTCCGACTCGAAGCAAAATTATTCCAATGAGCCAAGATTTCATTCATGTCGCTGCGAAAAAACAGTATCATGTTGTAGTGAAGGCGTTCGGAAAAAAAAGTTGGAGAAAGACCGCCTATAAAGCCCAAAGAATGCAGGGTCGACGAGTGTCCAGCTGCTTTTTACCTCTTCCTGTGGCTCGCTCAAGGCACCCCAAAGTTCGAATAGTATATCCATCGATTGGATGAGGCTTAGACAACCAGGCAACAAAGCTCTCCATACGATAAGCAGCGAGTCAATTACACTTCGAGGACAAGTCATTGGCTGGCTGGCGGGCGCAGCAACTCGCATCAGCTGAAGATAACCGCTCTCGAATTTCAATTAATCATTGACTGCACGCGGAAGTTTTCTATTTATTCTGGGACTTCCAATATCATAAATCAGGTTGAGATTACCGCAATGGCTAGCTCACCGGCGGGCCCTTCGATCGTTACAGGATCCTCCGTTTCCACAACCGATACGGCGCCTACGGGATCATCGTCTCAGGCTATGCAAACGGACGATCTATGGGGAAAAACGCGTAATAACCTCTCAGAACAGGATAAAGAGACATTTGCACAGATTTTGACCGCTCAAAAGTCGTCCTCTTCATCTCTAGACACCTCGATAACTGAGTTAATCCTTTAAGATGTCGAAGCAAAGCGACAGGAGTGTCGACCTGATTGGACAGTCAAGATTAGGAAAAATGAAGTAAATATTCGTGCGGTGGCGGACAAATTTAAATCCACTGGAGATGTGATGTGGCAGTCAGTGTATCTCCCCTTCACGCTGCATCACCCTGGGTGGCGATACGTTTTACTAGGGGTAAGACAATTTCGAAGCCTTGTTTTCGAAATATCTGACTTAGGATAGGGAGCTGTAGCGGGTAAAAATCAAATGGCGGCTCTGTTGAGCGGCTTAAACCGGGTTCTTTACGTGATGATCGATGTCGACTTTACGAACGTTTGTTTCAGCCGGCAGGCAACGAGATCTTGTCTGATGCGAATCTTCAATTGGCACTCGGGAACTTTCACACATCACTTCTTGACCTGTATAAACTTGTTTTGCACTTTTTGGCAACAGCAATACGGGTATGCCAGAAAAGCAGAATCAAGCAAAAATTGGATGCCTTCTGGTCACCTGGCGATATCCAAACATTGGAAGACGATTGCCAAGCTACCGAGAATCGAATTGAAAAGGAATGTCAGAATTATGAGAGATATCTTGAAGGTCAAGAGCGCATTAAATTCTCCGGGTATCGCACTTGGTTGAATGACCTGCCACAACTGAAGGACCTCAAAAGCTCCATCGATCACGCCGGCAACACTGCCACCGAAGTGTGGGAAATCTTACAGGGAAATATGGGTTTGAAATTCTGACCTGGATATCCAAGCTACCGTATGAAGACTGCCACAAGTTTGCAAGCACAGATCGCACCCCCATACCGGGGATTGGCTGATTGGGCATTGGAACTTCCTGCAGTGGAAGTCATCAGAAAAGTCCACAATACTATGGCTGCATGGAATACGTAAGGGAGCACCTTCTGAATTCTTGATACACTCGCTAACACCAGCGATTTAGCCGGTGCCGGCAAGACAAAGCTTGTTTCCAAGGTCATTGACCATCTCAAAGGTGACCACTCAGACTACGGTCTTGCGTACTTCTACTGCAAGCGAGATGACTGTGCTCGACGAGATCCAGGGAATATCCTACGAAACTTTGTTAAGCAGCTGTGCAAGCTTTCCCAGAATGACTCTTTTCACAAAGTAATTCTCAGAGCACACCAAGAGTACAGATCTTCTGGAGGTGCCTCAGCACAGATGAGTTTCGACGAAAGCAAGGAGATTTTGTCTCAATTAAGCAACGTTATCCAAAAATGGTGATGATACTGGACGCTCTTGACGAAAGCTTCGCAGAAAGTCGAGGTGATCTCATCGAGGCTTTCAACTGGCAGTAGCCCGGTCTGATAATGTGAAAATTCTTGTGTCAAGCAGACGGGACGATGACATAAAATGGCAAATCTCAGCCACTGACAACCAGCGCGATATTTGGAAGTTCGTCAATGAGAAAATCGAGAACGGACAGAAAGCTCAAAAAAGGAGACCTTTGTCCGCGGAATTGAGAAGCGATATCGTCACTACTCTACGGAAAAAGTGATAGAATGTAAGTTCCTGCTCCCAACGTTCAAAAGTTGGACTAGTAGCTTACTTCGACCTTTAACGGAGCTTACAGGTTTCAATGGGAAGCTCTCCAGATCGGACAGATTCTTGAGCTGAAGCTCGAGATTGGCAAGACCGCGATCTCTTGGCACTTGCATATCCTGTGACTACTGTAACTTTTTGTATTGTTTCGCCTCCATCCCCACAGAGAGCTTGGCGTTAGGGGCCGAAGTCTATTCGGGCTGTGCAGATCAATGAAACCCTGAGAGTTTTCGCTAGTTCTTCAAATATTCCATCAGGCCTCCACCACAGTCATTGCCTGACAGGAAAATTATCGAACAAGATTGTCTGCAATATGGCCACCTTCAACGTCTACAATCTGCGAATGCAGAAAGCGACTCATGAGGATCGCTTGCAAGCAAACCGGGGCCAGAAGATTCCCAAGGCCCTCGGTGCCAAAGTCACCCGAAGATGCGTGATTCGAGGCATACGGTATCATCCTGGCTTCGGCGTTGAGCTCCGTGGCCTTCTTCCAGAATTTACTCGCGCACTTAATGCCCGAAGCATCATGAGCAACCAGATCCCTGACATGGATGGTGACCACCTCGGAGTTTCCTTACTGCATCTGGCATCCGCAAACCGCGTCAGAGGACATATATAGGCAATTGGCGCGGCGCTATCCTCGCATCAAATACTTGGTCGGTCGCGCATGCGCTATGGCAGGCTATGTGGACCTGTTTCACGAGCTTGATCTGCTCCCCGAATACCATATCGCTAAGGAGGCACGCGAGAACCGCCATATGGTAATCTATGATGCCATTATGAGAGCCGAAGTCAAGTACAATGCCATGAACGATTACACTCGAGAGATCTTCGATCCTATACCTGGAAACCTTAATGGTAATACGATCATACGATCATATCTCGACATTCGCTTTGCGATAGGCTACTACCCCACGCTCTACACTGGTATTCACTGGGCAATGTTCCCCGCGAGCTTTGATCTTACTGAGGATAGAAGAGTGGATGAAGAGAGTAATCCTAAAGAACCGACCGAGTGGCCCTTTGTTGTCGAGACCCCATTCCTAGTATCGGACACGGAGATTCTTCCATTGCTGTACAATCCACTACCAAAGGACCTTCCGACCCTGCATAAGGATCTTCTTATTCTCACCGCGGCCTTTTACGGTGACGTCGATCGATACGTACGTCTAAGACGCCCAGTCGTTGTACATACTGAGCCAAACTATGTGATACGTGGCATCTACAACAGCACCATCTTTACTAAATGGTGCTCGCTTTAAATAGACGAGCGCCTACAGGATGCTCCCGTCAAAGCAGCTATCAACGCTCGCTTCATTATGAACGGCGACTTGTCACGAATTACTGCGGATACCCCGGATGCAGAGCTACCCTATAACATATGGTACCCGACCATCCCTCTGCCATGTGTGCTCAAAGAGCTCTTCCGGCGTTAACCTAAGATGAAGAACGCCATCGCAAGAGCATCTATCCTCGCCAACTATAAGAGTGTATATAATCTTGTGGATGCAGACCCAGACACCATGCTCATACAAGATGCTCGCGACTCCACCAATCCACATTACCTGCAAGATCTTGAAGCCAAGGTCCCTCAACGTGGATGCAACTTGGAAGACTTGAATCTGAAATCAATGTACAGCCAAGAGCCTCGCAGGGAAGAAATGTTTGAAAAGCCAGAAAATCTTCTCGGAACTTGCCTTGCAGATCGTGCCCCGCAAGAAGAGTGGGATGGAATATCGTATAATGGGTATATGGCAAATTTCGGTCATCTCAACTTGAGTCTGAGTGTTCCAGAATCTCTTAAGGCAGAGATACCCGAGACTAACGGATTACGTTTGGACGAGCACAATGCATCATGTGCGTCCTAACGCGCGAAGCCTTACTCTTTATACGGTCCTCAAGTGCGAGCTCGAATTACCTGCTTCCTAAAACGTAGTTAATCTATAGGACACGGCCAAGGGATTAGATCCGATCCTTGACATCTTCATTATGCAATTTCAGGGCAGTTACACCTAGGTTTTAGCGGGCTTTGCTACTCAGGTGGAATGTGAAATCTTAAGTAAAGGCCGGAGTGATCAATGAAAGTGTCTGGAGCTGCAAGTGTCCCTTCTGTAACTGTAGAAACAGTTTTCCACACCCTGTGGGCGTATGTGCTAAATAACAAGGTACATTTAATCATATCCTTTGAAATGTTCTTTTAACATAAACACGGCTTTGGCGTCGCGCAACCATGAGTGACTTGGGTGAGTAGGGCGAGTGCGCAATGACGCGCTGATCAATGCTAACTTCTATGCAGACACCTAAAATGTCAGGCACGGTTAGTACGAGGTTGCAGCGACCAACGCACAATGCCCAGCTGATATCACGAACCCAAACATCATACAAGACGCCGAATGAAAAACTCAAAGGAATCTTTCTGTCACAGCTGCCGCCGCCAGCGGCTCCGCTGCGATGCCACAAAGCCAACTTGCAACAAATGCGCCACCCGCGGCGTCGAGTGCCTGGGCTATGGAGCGCAGCCTATCCTCTGGGTCTTACCGCAGACTCACGCCCCGGCAGGATCGCGGGACGAGTCTCATGACCGCGTCGATGACAGTAGTGGCAGCAGCAACAGCAGCTCGAGCCAAGATCTAGCCCCTGGCGAGACGACTGGCAAGAAGCGAGGTCGTCCCCGACTGGTGCTGATGAGCCAAAGAGCGAAGGCAAAGCCCCCTACGGACAATCGGATTCAGCTGAGGCAACACACGTTGAAGAGCAAAACGTCCGGGAGAATATGGCTCTCCCCGACGCGAAATTTACACCCCGTCGGGTACGAGGCAGATCGCTTGGCCATTCACTGCATTCAGTACTGTGAGTCTGCCCAGCAGTCTTCCACCGACAGACTGTGACTCTGGCTATCTAGACAACGACTACATCTGCCCCGATCTAGCCCTCATGGACAACCCCGCCAACCCGCACCGCCTACCCATGGAGTACTGGGTCTACCTCCCTGAGATGATGATTGACATGGTCATCAGTGCGGCTCTGACTACACAGGTCATCCGGTCCAATGCGGGCCAGGGTTTACTAACTTACACAGCCAAAACAAGTGACCCAGAGGATCTTAAACGCCACCATCTAGGCGCCGTGAACCATCCGTCCCTGCCCACTATCTACAAACACCAGCGGAACATTCTCAAGTCTCTCAATACGGAGCTAAGCAGCCCACAAGCAAAATATAACGATACAGTGCTGAGTCTCGTCATCACTCTGATGAGATCCGAGGTACGTGCGTGGTTCTAGCGTGGAAGGGATCTTGTTGTGCTGATAGTTTTGCAGATCCAGCAGTCGGCGTTTGGCGCCTGGTCTGTTCATCTCGAGGCCGCACGTACGATCATTGCCCACCGAGGCGGTTTTACCGCGCTTGCAGAGGCCGGCAGGGGCTATTTGGACTTTATCCTGTCGGAATTTATGCTGTACGTGCACATCTCTCCAGTGAAATACAAGAGGTCTTTACTTTTTGCTTACAATCCCCCAGGATCGATGTCATGAGCACTACCATGACTCCCACGGGCTTGTTGGACGCCAAGCCTGTCAAGCAACTGGAGTACATTCCTCAGCTGCCTATCATGTACAAAGATGGGCTGACATCTGGCTTCCCCTGTCCGAGCGAGCTGATTGAGTGTCTCATCCGGATAAACTACGCGCGGTATCTCAACTCGGCCTCATTTCCTAATCGTAGCCACGTCGACAGACTCGCAAAGGAATTGATACAGAAAATCTGTTCTTTCTGCCCCAAGGCCTGGGCAGATATCCAGTACCCGAACCACACCCAGCGGCTGCCGGGGTCGTCCCCAAATGATGTGACGACGATGAACGGCGAGGATACTCCCTCTACATGCACTGCCCATGCAACTCCAACATTACCAGGAGCTCCGTCTTCATCAGCCACCTCTGCCAGCCGTGTGGGTGACCTTAAAAAAAGCTGGGAGGATCTCACCCTGGCCTTCCAAGCCTCCGTCCTTCTCTACTGCCTACAGACTCTAATCCTCTTCCGGCGGCCGCAGCCCCGAATCCTCGCGATAATCGCCCAGCTCAACACGGGGCAGCAATCCAGCTCCGCCATTACTAACGCTGAGACCCTGCGCGACCACACCTTGAAATCGCTCCTTGGCGCAATCCACCGCCTGTGGTCAGTTGAGGCCAAAGACCAAACTACCTGGTGCGGCAAGTTCCTCCTGTGGCCCATGTTTGTGGCGGGCATGGAGCTCGACTCCCATCCCGAGCTGCCCGGGGAGCGGCAGTTCTTGTGCAGTTCTTTGACCAAATTGTGCGAGCATCTCGGGGACTTGAGCCCGCTGGATGCGGCTGCTATGCTGGGGGCGACTTACGCTCGAAGTAAGAGGGCTGCTGCTACGGGATGCGTGGAATATGGGCCGTGGGTTGATCGACTGAGCTGGACGGGGTTGAGGGGGTTGTTTTTCTTATAAGCGGGAACATTTAGAAGGATGGTGCTTGGACAGGATTGCTCTATGAGGTATCATGTTGAAGTGACTACTCGCTACAGACGAAAAAAATTCTTGTTCCCCGTCCCACAAAACTGCGTTCTCTGCTCAACAGCTCCATGACCCCAACGCTCGACATCACCCCTACTAATGCACAGCACTAAGATTCGCCGCATTCAAACCCCCAGCCACTGCGGCAGCACTCCTCCTCTGATACTCGACCTTCGCCAAACCAGTAATAATAATCGCATCCAGCGCTTCCCACGACGGCCTCCCCCAGACAATCAACGTCCCCTGCTTCTTCGCCGAAAAGCTCGCATTCTCAAACCTCGCCAGCACACCGCCGCCCACACAATCCACAAGCCGAATATTACTCGTCAGGGCCCCGTCCCGCTCCCAGCGCCAATTGATGTCCCGGCCGTGGACTTCGTAGTTACTCGACAGCGTGGACGTCCTGCGCATCGAGAGGGGCGGGACTGGTGCGGGGATGTCGAGGTTGATTGCGGAGGAGAAGTGGTGGAAGGAGACTTGGGCGATTATGAAGCCTCGGCCGTAGGGGGTGGGTGCGCGGAAGATTGTTAGGTGGGGCTTGGAGGAGGCGCGGTGGACTGTGTAGAGGATTGTTTGTTTGTCCGAGTCGGTGACTTCGAGGCGGGAGTGGCCGTCGCGGTAGTAGAGGTGGAGTTCGCGGTGGGTGTCCATTGTGATGAGAACGTCTGGAGAGTAGGAACGTTGGTTGTACCCAAATCGAGCAGGATGTTTAAGACCTAAGGTTTGGTATTTCTCTGATGAAAAGTCCACCTATGAACCCTGGGAGGCCCCTTATATATTCGAAAGCAAAGCCTGCTTGCTCTGAGCTGAAAATCGTAGTTCGGACAACGCCGACCTGAGCCATCGTCAACCGTTGCTTTTATTGGTCAAGCATAGTTGTAATTGATCTTATAACGGATCATTTGCCGAAACAGCTTTGAACTATACGAGATATCCAGGTGACTGTGAGGATTTGCTATATACCTGCAATTGACCTAATACGGTTAGTGCGATCTGCAATGCTTGAAAATGACCTAATACGGTTAGTGTCATCTGGTGATCTACAATCTGCGCCTGGCCAAAGCTGAGCCATTATTGCTCAGCTTCCCGGATATTGGACCCCACAGGGCTCATGCCTGTTTCGTGGCTATTATGAGTAACGATGTAACCCTCAACAGGGCCGAGGACCGTCACTAATTCCTATTGATGCGCTGGCCTAGGCACACCTGAACAGATCTAATCAAATTTTCGGTCGATTTACGTTCTTGTATCTGTCGAGACATGTTCTCCTCCCTTCTCATCATATACCCCTTGTCTCAGCTTAGTTACCAGAGCCAGTGAAGGTTCAAGTGGGGATATTCCGTCAACTCCATCAGGCGAATTCTGATATTTTCGCCACCAAGCAAAGGAAATACACAGAAAGCCCACACAACTAAACTGCAAGCGGGTCAGTACCTCTCACTCCCTTGGCTCTTCGAAACATGACCCGAATATGATAAAGTTCAAGAAGAAAAACTCAAACAAAAAGAAGGCAAAAAAGGATGCAGAGGACAGAGAATTCAGGGAAAGGTGATATGCAGAAACTAAAAACAAGTAACGGAAGAGTAGAACACCCAGTATCGGAAACAAACGCCAAACCCTCCCATTCTCCAGAATTGTCTAAGTCGAGCTCGTCATCTCGTTATGCGCAATTTTCGTATCGCGGTTATGCCAACGCAAGCACTGTCCCTCCCTCTAGTACGCCGATTGAGGCGGGACCATGCCTCCATATGCACCAGCCATCTGCTGCTGCTGCTGCTGCTGCAACTGAGCCTGGACCTGGGGCAGATCATGGAACCAAGGGTGCTGGAGGGCATCGGCAGCACTGATGCGCATCTCCGGTCGCAGCTGGAGCATGCGGTTCAAGAGGTCCAGACCTAGGGGGTCAATCTGGGGGAGGAGCACGCCCAGATCCTGAGTGGCGTACACGTGGAAGGTCGGCTTGTACTCGGGCAGCTGAGAGATGCCGGGCCAGGAGCGCTCCGAGGGCGTGCCCATCAGCCGGAAGATCTTGATCAGTTGGTCCTCGTTTGTTGTACCCGGGAACAGCGGGCGGCCCGTGTACATCTCGGCCATGATGCAGCCAGCAGACCAAATGTCAATGCTGGTGTTGTAGGTGCGGGAGCCGAGCAGGACGTCCGGGGCGCGGTACCAGAGGGTGACGACCTCGTTGGAGAAGGTGTTGACGGGGATGCCGAAGGCGCGGGCCAGACCGAAATCACCCAGCTTGAGTTGCCCCTTCTTGTTAATCAGGAGGTTCTGAGGCTTGAGATCTCCTATACTCGAATAGCTTTAACCTTTTTTAGATCTATATATAGGTCTTCTCCTACACGAATAATAAACCTAAGATATTTTACCGAAGTCTATTCGAACTCTAACTTCCTAATATTATATTAGAGGCTAGCCCTCTATAGCTTTACTAGCACTTTACTTACTTTTCGCTGGTAGTCCGCTAGCGATCTTAACGAG
>JAXQJV010001010.1:0-10421 GCA_037042255.1 Penicillium sp. PG106-07D
ATCATTCGGAAGAAACATAAATTGATTATGTTAGAAAAAACATATTTGAATAGTGTTAAAAATAAGAACTTCCTCATTGGCATTGACCATGTAATCGTATTCCATTTTGTCGGCGCCAATACCCATACCGGCGGGATTTCGCCCTTGCTCCGTCAGGACAGATATGGTGACAGGTGGATTGCCGACTACCTGAGATTCTCGATCTTGCATGCATCTGGCCAGAACCTTGGGAAGCATGTCAGGTTCAGGTTGCATACCAGTCAGCGGGCACACGGCGATGCAGCACCTGGCTCGTTTGTCTAACGCTGCTGCATTGAGGGCAACCAGGGCGGAAAAAGACATCCCCCAAAACGATATATTTGTTGGGTCAACAATAGGATGTTTCTTGAGGAATGTGAGAGCATCAGAGTAGTCCGAGACCTGGGCGAGTGGATCTATGTTGTTACGAGGCAGGCCGTCGCTCTCGCCCAACGTGCGAGGATCGTAGACTAGGGCAGTGACGTCGGAATGCTGAAATGACTCTGCGACTTCGGAGACAAACATTTCTTTGACACAGTTAAACTAGATCTAGAGTCAGCACATACATCAAAGCAAGAATGGATTATTAAGAATACTACCCCAGGGGTGATAATGACAGCTGGGCCTCGACTTTGTGCTGGGAAGAGCCATCCCCGGATCGTGAGGCCGTCGAGAGTGGGGAACTCAACATCTTGCCGGGGGGCAAGTTCCCGACCAGGCATTGTGAATGACACTGGCTGGCGGATGAAGGTTTCTGGCGGTACTAAAAGAAGCCTCGTATATTCTTATAATGAAACCTGGAGGTACAAAGAATATAAATATACCTACTCGGGCGGACATCAGATTCGGAATGCTACCGAACTCGTCCGTGGGGGAGACCACTTCGCTGAGAATTTCAAGCAGATTCAATAGCAGCGAGTCTAGTATCAGCGAAAGACCGCGATTGATGTGAAACATACCTACCCTCTCGCCTAGTAAGCCGCAGATTATGGATCTTTTGCTCGGGCTTCTCGTAGATTGATCTATACAATGAAATCCTGCAGGATTGTTAGTACGTGTGAGGTTATGCATAACATATTCCTGCAGGATTCCCCGCGCAACGTCATGCATGATCGAGTCCTGCAGGATCTCTCACGCATTACAGTCTCCATTTCTCCACAATCTACCTCTACACTATTCTGATACATTGTTGCTCATGAATATAATCTGATTTGTTGTTGATCAGTAAGCATGGTGGGTCTATAGGCCTCATCGACAACGTAACTGATTGTTGTGATCGGAGGCAGTGACTTCAGCGATCTACATCTTGAGTGCTCTACCCTGCTATGGACAAGAAAAAGTACGACCTATACCAATCATCTCAAGTGAGTAAAAGCAAGTTTCTGTAGGCCTCCCGATGAGGCTGGAGGACTCAGGCCCCTTACAAGCCGCCTGAGTCAGTCCTGTGTTTCTTGGTCATCCTCGAATGCGTGCCCATCAACATAATGGACGACTTTGAAATAATGGATTTTGATATAATGGGTATGAAGGAAGGTTTTTGCGTATCATCTTTTCCAAGAGGACAGAAACTTGATAGATTTGGAAGCAGTTAGTTCTCCCTCACTGTCTCACGAATATGTTCGACCTTTATAATTACTCGCCCAGACTTGTGGCATTATGTTTGATTGCTGCCACCATTGTCACCTATAGCCTTACTCTGACAATTTACCGTCTGTTTTTCCATCCTCTCGCTAGAATACCTGGTCCCAAACTGTGTGCTATCACAGGCTGGTATGAGATCTTCTGGGACGTTCTTGTCGGAGGCCAATTCACCTTCAAGGTGGAAGAATGGCACAAGAAATACGGTATTGATTCTTTTTATCCATCATTTCTAGATTCGTTTGCTCACTGAAGCAGGTCCCATTATGAGAATCGGTCCTAATGAAGTTCACTTCAATGATCCTGATTTCTACAATGAACTGTACCCGACCATTGGTGCTACGTATGAGAAGCCTGCTCAATGGCGGTGGCGATTTGGTTGCGGCACTGCGATCTTCGATACTATCGGCCATGAGCACCACGCCCAGAGGAAAGCTCCAGTCGCTGCTTTCTTCTCGCGTCAGAAGATCCTTCAGTTCAGTGGCTTTATCCAGGACCAGACTGATATATTAGTCAAACGTATCCGGGATAACCACAGAGGCCAGGTAATCTGTGCTAATGAAGCCTTTGATGCCTTAACCATGGATATCATTGGATACTACGCTTTCGGCCTGTCTTACAACTCCCTTCAGTATCCGGGGTTCAAGGCACCCTACCGCAATGTCACTGCGGATATTGCCCGCATGGTTCATGTCGGAGCACATTTCCCTTGGGTTTTCACTATTCTCAATGCCCTACCAGAGAAGTACATCACCAAGTTGTTGCCTCCTATGTCAAAGATATTCATGTTCAGAAAGGTATGTAGGTTTCGGCTTCCGCCATCACTGTTAGCAACTGTTGATCTTATTACTTGACAGGAGATCAGCTCGCAGATCCGTCGGATCAAAGACAATAAGGAATACCTCGACAAAAACGTGAATGAGCATCGCACTGTCTTTCATGAGATATTAAACTCCAATCAACCCGCATGCGAGCTCAATGAGGGCCGCATCTACCATGAGGCCCTCAGTCTCGTCGGTGCAGCTCTCGAAACCTCAAAGCGGACCACTGCGCTGGCCATTTATTACATCCTTGCAACCCCAGGCGTGGAGGCCAACCTTCGCGCCGAGCTCATGGCTGCCATGCCCGACAAGACGAAAATTCTGTCCGTGCCTGAGTTAGAGGCCCTGCCGTACCTGAATGCGGTCATCAAAGAAGGTTAGTCGCTCCCTGCTCCCTTTTGAGCTGTGAAAATCTCGAACAGCAGCTGATTGACTTGCGTCAGCCCTTCGACTCGCCATTGGTGTCTCCCAGCGCATGCGTCGATATTCTCCCACTGAGCCCATTAGGTATAAGGATTATACTATTCCGCCAAATACCGTCTTCGGAATGTGTCACTGGGAGCAGCTCCGCGATGCGCGCATTTGGGATCGTCCCACCGAATTCCTTCCGGAACGCTGGCTGGCAGAGCAGCCGCTGGCCCTCAACGGCCAGCCGCTCAACAAGTATTTTGTGCCATTTCATCGCGGCCCGCGAATGTGTCTGGGCAAGGAATTCGGAATGGCGCAGCTCAATATTGGTCTTGCGACATTGTTCCGACAGGAAGATATAAAGCTTGAGTTGTATGAGACGGATAGCAAGGATGTTGACGTTGTGGCAGACTTTTTCGTACCTTTGACGATCAAGGAGAGCCAGGGTGTCAGAGTGCTGGTGAAGTGAGAGATTGATATGCGGTCAGCGCCAGTACTTCAGGGCGAAGAGCAAATTGGAATGTGGTGCAGCGGGAGCCTCAGGGTACTACCTAAAGTATATGATTCATTATTGAAGATCAGAAATAACATGTAGGGAATGACGTACCTACGCTCACGGTCCATTCAAGAGGTTTAGCTTAGTGGAGGCCTAAGTCCCTTCTCGGTTGGGCCTCACGAGTAGCATATGATGTCGCAGGTAATCAAGGACTGTGCGAACGAGATTCCAGAAGTTAGGCGTCCAGGATGGAACAATAGTGGAATTTGAAAGTAATTTAGACCTCCAGATCCTGCTTTGCAAACGGATAAGTGTTATCCTCTCACATTACGTAGAGCCAACAGCTGGAGTAGCATCCTTGCTTTTTCCACTGGAAAGGGGCAAAGATCCGTTGTTTAGACTGACAAACCCCATATGTAATGCTACTGAACTGAGAATTTGGACATCAATACCATAGGTTTATCCTACGAACAGACCTCACTAAAGCGGTAAGACCTAGGCAGCCATAACTCCGTGGGTGAAGACGCCAGAAAATATAAATAGGAACGTACTTCAGAACTTTCATCACCCATCTGGAAGTCGCTTTTGAATACAAGACGGGCCAAGGAAGCTTCCATTTTGGGAGAGAGCTGAAATCAAAGATTTGGCTTTTGATCTGTGAGATTCAGTAGAGTGTCCAGATCGCATCTGCAAACATGACGATGTATCACCTTAGCACGCTTGCCGCTATTCTGGGGTTGACCTACGCTCTATCTCTTTCCATTTATCGTCTTTTTTTCAGCCCCCTTGCGAAGTTCCCAGGGCCAAAGCTCGCCGCTGTGACAGGATGGGTCGAGACTTATTACCAGCTCTGCTATGGGGAAGGTGGCCAATTTATCTTTATCTACAAAGAGTGGCATCGTAAATACGGTAATCTTCACACACGGCAATGAGCCTGGGGGCAGACCTGACAGCATATATAGGCCCAATCATACGCATCAATCCATGGGAGGTTCACATCTCGGATTCGTGCTTTTTCGAGATCCTATACTCCACCAACCGCCCATTGAAGAAGCTTCCGCATCTGGCCAAGGTCTTCGACAACGAGCTATCAGGGTTCTCTACCGTGAACCCAGAATTGCACAGGATTCGCAGAAAGGCCGTGAGCCCTTTATTTTCGAAGGGTGAAGTGCTGAAAAGAGGTACCCAGATCCAGTCCGTCATGGACAGGCTCTCTGAGCGACTGACATTGGACTTTCTCGGGTATGGGGACAAAGTCATCTGTATCAACGACATGTGGAGTGTATACACCGCTGACTTAATTGCCGAGTATGCATTTGGACGACACTATAATTTCATTGATCGGCCTAATTTTGAAGCCGATTTCACGCAAGCCTTGGTGCACCTCTTGGAACCGACGCATTTTGCCCAGCAGTTTCCATGGCTCACAGACATTTTGAAGGCATTGCCTAACTCGGCGCTTGAATTTCTGCATCCACACATGGCTGCATTCAACATGTTCAAAGCGGCAAGTAATAGATCGGATCTTTGGGAAGTGTGTGCTGATTTGAGATAGGACATCTTGGACCAAGTAAGCATCGCTAAGGCCAATTTCGCGAAAGGCATTTCCAAGGGTGATACATTGTTCAGCGCCATCTTCAACTCCCACCTCCCAGACGCGGAGAAATCAATTAAACGAGTACACGAGGAAGCACTCGCATTTGCAGTTGCAGGCGCAGAAACGGTCGCAGCCACCCTATCGGTCGCAACCTTCCATCTGCTCCACGACCCGCAAATTCGGAAACGACTCGACGAGGAATTGGCCACCGTGGTACCGCATTTCCGATCATCTGATGCGTCAATGCCTAGCCTCGAGACCCTTTGGCAACTCCCATACCTCACCGGGATCATCAACGAGGCACTTCGACTGTCGTATGGTACATACGCGCGTATCCCTCGCACCTCGGACACACCGATACAGTACTACGAATGGACAATACCCCCTGGTGTGATCTTCAGCATGGACATAGCCCCGGCACACCACGACGAGAGAATTTTTCCAGACTCCTATTCTTTCAAGCCGGAGAGATGGCTTGACAACCCGCAGGCTTTCGACGGCAAGCCGTTGATGCGGTATCTTTTCAGCTTCAGTCGTGGCACCCGAAGTTGTCTCGGCATGCAATTAGCACTCGCTGAGATGTACATTGCCATTCCATCGTTTTTCTCGCGCTTCGATGCCCATCTGTTTGAGACGGATCTGACTGACATCACTTTTGTCCGGGATCGATTTGCGCCGCGGCCAAGGATCGGGAGTCGTGGAGTGAGGGTGAATCGGCTCACTACTAGGAAGCTCTAGCACTCAGGTAGTAGCACCTATCTTGGAAGTGTGCGAATAGCAAGGTCGTGCAGGAGTCGAATTAATATTTATTTTTATTCTTTCGATCCGCTAGAGGGGCTATACTAATTGCGACCGTTGGAACAACGGAGATTTCTGCGAGATATTCTCTAATTACATTGGAAGGAATCATTATCTATAGGAATGTTGTTCCACAGACCAGCCTTACCATAGATTTTCATGACCCATTCCTGCAGGATTCCTGGATCCTAATTGTGTGCGATATTTTTTCTGCCGCATTGCGGATACTCTTCTCTTCAGCCCATTTGCTCCTGCAGGATTTCCCGTACATCCGTATCCACAATCTTTTCCTGCAGGATTTCTCGTGCATCAATACGCAGAGTAAGACGAGAGGACTTCTTGGCACATAATCTAATCGGTTACATCCTATAGAGTCGCCAATTTTGCACTAGGCCAACATAGCCGTTGGGGTGGTTGACAGATTGTTCAGCACCTTCATCGTATTGGAGAATCGACTTGGACATCAATAAGAATCGCAAGGCAGGTCGGAATACCGAACGCCATACTCACCCAGTGCGAGTGAAGGCAGATAGTGTACCACCAGTTCAAAATGTTACCCTTGCTGTTCTTGGCTAGTGGGACCCTGGTCCATCTCTCTGTGTTCAGACACGGCGAGTGGGAAACTAAATCACCACAGGTAGTTCTCAGCTACCTTTTTGCGGCACTCGGGGGTACTTTGTGTCTCCGTACATCGAACTCAACGGCGGCTAACGATGTGTCTGGTATTGGGCCTACTGAATTCGTGCGCCTTCTCGCATTACATATGACTGGGCTCTTTGCTAGCATCACCATATACCGTCTTTTCTTCCATAGGCTTTCTGGGTTTCGTGGACCGTTTATTGCGCGACTCTCCAGTTTCTACCTGGCGTGGCTATCGGCAAAGAGACTTCATCTGCATGATGAAATTGATTCTCTGCATTCGCGGTATGGAGACTATGTTAGAACAGGTAATACGTTTCTCTATCCCCTAGATACATCATCTCACACTATCTAGGGCCTCGGGAGCTCTCCATCATTGATCCTCAGTGTGTCCAAGCCATCTACGGGTCACAAACTAGGTGCACAAAGGGCCCGATATATACACTTTTAGACCCGCGAACAAATCTTTCCTCGACGAGGGACAAAACCGAGCACGCCAAAAGACGCCGCGCATGGGATCGTGGCTTCAGTACAACAGGTGATTAAGTTTCCTCAGTTGCCTAGTATACGTCGCTAAAAATGTGGCTAGCTTTGCATACCTACGAGCCGATGGTTCAAGATCTGACTCAAGAGCTGATTACAATTATCGATGAGTTGTCGGAGAACCCTATCAATATTACTGAATGGGTTGATAAGTATGCTTTTGAAGTCATGGGTCAATTGACTTTTGGGAAGCCCTTCAACATGCTGAAAGAACGGAAGGAGGCCTACTTCTTGGAGGTGATTCGACACGACATGAACGCCATTGGGTATCTGCTCAATTTACCTTGGCTTTCTTATCTCTTCCTGAGAACACCGGGGCTTAATCGAAACCATTTGAGCTTCTGGAAGTGGATTGAAAATGAATTCGCTCAAAGAATTGCTGTGAGTGAAAATTCCTAATCTGTCCTCTTAGATGCCGGCTGACACCTATGAAGAGAGGTCAAAGACGACCTGATGTTTTCAACTGGCTCCACCAAGCATACCTGCAAGGGCCTCAAACAAAGTTGGACACTTTGAAACTGCACGGAGATGGATATCTCGTGATTGTTGCAGGTAGCGACACGACAGCCTCAACAATCACCCACCTGCTTTTCTATCTGGCCTGCAATAAGCCGCTCACGCAAAAGCTGCAAGCACAGCTAGACAAACTAGACGAACTAAATGACGAAAGTCTCCGCGATGTTGAGCTCTTGGATGCATGCATCAGTGAAACCCTTCGCTTGCGCCCAGCAGTCCCAGCAGGAGTCCAAAGAGAAACTCCGAAGGAAGGAATGTATATCGGTGATCGATATATCCCAGGTAATACGATAGTGAAAGTCCCCATGTACACTTTATTTCGAGGTGAGCAAGTCTTTGACTTATATTTCCTCAGCACGTCTGAATGACCGTCTCTTCCGCAGACCCCAGATCTTTTGAACAACCGAATGAATTCATTCCGGAACGTTTTACAACTCGCCCCGAGCTTGTGAAAGGCAAGTCTGTCTTTATTCCTTTCCTTACCGGCTCCTACGCATGTGTAGGAAGAAGACTTGCGCTCATGGAGGTGCGCCGTGCCGTCGCTGCCATTGTCTGCCAATATGATATAGCACTTGGCCCGGGTCAGACACGGGAGGGCTTCCTGAATGGCAAGATTGATGCATTCACTTTGGTTGCTGCACCTCTCAGCTTGAAGTTTACCAGGCGACACCGATAGAAGCAATCGTCCGGAATTCACCCTATCAAGATGGGCGACATTTTAGCTGTGTGATGCAAAGCGTGAGCGAGAGGTTGACGAGGTGATTTCCAACTGATAGGGATAGACAAGAACTCGGCCTTGACTTTGTAGTCTTCTTTGCAGAGCACAATCCCACGAATCAATCAAATTATTGGGAAGATCAGGTCCAGGTTTTCTTGACATCGGGCTTAGATAGATCCAAGTAAAGCCCTGCGATCAGCACATAATAATGTAGAATTCATCCAGCTGAGATTATTTGAAATTTGCGTCTTTCACCGCGATTTTATACTACGCTTATGTCCGTATTGGAAGTTTTCTTGTCAGATGTATGCAAACATAAGCTGGAACGAGTGCCTTTACTGCCTATCACATACTTCCAGTATGCTATTACGGGCTCGCATTCATGCCGCAGAAGCAGCCAAAAGCCAAAAGTAGTCTTAGAAAAAAAATAAAAGGGAGCGTTTGCAATAGTAAAAACCGATTGTATATCTAAGAGTCATTTTGCATTGCTGGAATACGTCCACTCAAAGTCAGCCGTCCATCAACTCTGACGCTCTCCAAGTTTGAATCACTGACTGGAATATTGCAATTCTTGTATCGTATGCCTTCTCAACCATTCATCTGCTCCCTTGAATAAAACCGGCTCCATCTACTCCACCGTCGGGCCGCAGTATCAGAGACGGAGACACTAGCGCCAAAGATATAGAGCCCTGTGGGTCCACGCCTACTTAACGAGAACACGCACGCCCTTGGAGCCTTTCACGCAAAGCGGCACAAAGTAATCGGCCACAATGTCCACAGCGGACTGATCGGTCTCAAACAACTCAAGATGATCGACGCGACGAAATAATGTCGCGAGCCCAATATTGAGCTGCGCCATCCCCATTTCTTTGCCCAGACAGCCACGGGGCCCACGGTGGAAGGGGACAAAGTACTTGGCTAATGGCTGGCCATTAAGGGCCAGGGGATTACCATTATTAGACAGCCAGCGCTCGGGAATGAATTCGTAAGGCCTATCCCAAACCCTAGCGTCGCGAAGCTGCTCCCAGTGGCACATACCAAACACAGTGTTGGGCGGAATGGTGTAATTTTTGTATTGCGTTGGAGCGTGAGGGTTGTAGCGACGAATTCGTTGAGATACTCCGATTGCGAGGCGAAGAGCCTCACGAATACATGCGGCCAAGTATGGAAGCTGTTCCAGCTCGGGTACCGAGAGAATCTTGCTTGGGTCTGGCATGGCGGTCTTCAGCTCTCCACGGAGCCTTTTCTCGACGTCAGGCTGGGCCAAGATATAGTAGATTGCAAGCGCGGTGGTCATCTTCGAGGTTTCGAGGGCAGCGCCCACCAAGCTTCCAGCCTCCATTTGCAGTCTCTCCTGAGTCAATTCGCTGGGATCGAGCTTGGAATTTAGGATCTCGTGAAAGATTGTCCGATGAGAGTTCTTTTCCTGGTTGAGGTTTGATCTGTTCTTGAGAATTCTTCGAATTTGGGCGGCGATCTCTTCATTGAACTTGAAGATCTTTTTCATTGGCGGCGCGAGCAGGGACACGATTGTTTGGGGAATTGACCTGAGAATTGTGAAGACCCAAGGGAAATGGGCCCCAGTATGCACCATCCGGGCCACGTCCTCGGTGACATGGTTATAAGGCGCCTGAAATTTGGGGTAGTCGATTGAGCGATAGGAGAGTCCAAAGGCGTAGTAGCCAATGATATCCATTGTGAGAGCATCGAAGGCCTCATTGGCACAGATAACCTGACCTTCGTACTCTTGAATCCGCTGAACCAAACGATCGGTTTGTTCTTGAATGAATGGACTGAACTCCAATATCTTCGACCGGGAGAAAAACGCTGCCAGCGGAGCACGTCGTCTGGCATGATGCTCATGGTCAACGGTATCGAACAGTGCAGATCCAAATCCAAAGCGGTATCGCCACTCCGCTGGCTTCTGATAAGCAGCGGTAGTGGTATACAGCTCGTTATAGAAGTCTGGATCGTTGAAATGTACTTCATTGGGTCCTATGCGCATGATGGGTCCATAGGCTTTATGCCATTCCTCAACTTTGAAGGTGAATTGGCCGCCGACCACGATGTCCCAGAAAACCTCATACCAGCCAGTGAGGGCGCATAATTTAGGTCCCGGTATATTGGCGAGAGGATGCAACCAAAGACGGTAGATGCAGAATAGCCTCTAACTTTGGTATTAGATACACAGGAACAGTAAGCACATTCATACAAGGTATCATTGGATTT
>JAXQJV010001011.1:0-10362 GCA_037042255.1 Penicillium sp. PG106-07D
ATCTATACCTCTAGCTGATAAGTCTGATGAAACTAAAACATTAGCTTTACCTGATTTAAATTTATCTAAGGGGCCCCGTGGCGAGCCAAGGTCGATCTAGCCCACACGCGCGCCTCAGCCGACACAACCCGTCTAATCAGCACACACGGCGCCAACACACAGAGATGGATGCACTCGATCGTCCGCGCCGTGCACATCGCCAGCCTAATCTACGCCTATCAAGCCCTCGCCCCTGCTCCCGAAGCCACCGCCGAAATCAGAACCGCGCTACCGGCGCTGCTGGCGGAGATTGAATTTCTCACCGCGGGCCCGGTGCATAGTTTCTCGCATGATATCTTTGTGCCGCTTTTCATTGCGGGGACGGAGTGTTGGGGGGAGACAGAGAGGCAGGGCAACGTGGAGAGGAAGTTTGGGGAGTTGTTGGCGGCGATGGGGATTTGGTGTAATTTTACGGCGTTGCGGTTTTTGAAGGCGTTTTGGGCGAGGGGGGAGTATCATCGGGTTGGAGGGTGGATTCCTTATGCGAGGGAGAATGAAGGGGATAATGGGCCTTTTCTTGTGTTCTAGATATGCGGATATACCTTATGGGTGGACCATGCCCGTTGTTTAATTAGACCAGACTACTAGAGGAGAGGTATGGAGTTTGGCAGTTCAAACATGGGAAACGAGGGACCGGAGAATCGGCCTAGGCGGGTATACTTGAACTCGCGTTTTTGGAATGGCTCTTTCTAACGTCGGTTAATCACCAGAGCTGTCATGAGGGCTCAAAAACAAATTTCAAGTTATCACTTCCTCTCATGACCGATAAGATGGATCTAGAACTTGATCGGTTTCTCAAACTGATAGACACGGTAGCACGCCGTTGCTATTTAACCGGCCCTCCCCACTATTTACCCAGATCCAGCCACACGATCGTGAAGATCAGACACGGCGCCCTCCTCCTGCATGGCGTATTCCAATCCATCACCGCGGTACTCCCATTCACGGCTGTCTACGCACTATTAGTACCGATGGCTAAATCACCGCCGTCACCACTCACCACGGCTCACAGATGGATCGAGATATCCCGTGGGTGGTGCGTGCCTGCGTGGGACTTTTGTCCAATTCACCGACTCTTCTGGTACATCCTGATACATCCGTTGTGAGGCGCGAGAGACGGCAGATGCGGCCGGAGTCGCCGTTGGCTTGGGTACTTGGTAGGGAAAGGGAAGTGAGTATACGAGTTGATGTGTTCGCTGGCGAGACGACTGCAATGAAACCTAGTGCCAACGTAAGAAATTACCCTGTCTTAGGTTGTTGACCTTAGGTAGGTATGCTGTCAGAAAAGGTCAGACTGACAGCGTTCCGCTGGTTGAGGTTGTGCTGGGATTCCATAGAATGTCGACATCCTGGGGACGGGTCCTGACTGTCAGGTTCGCATCACAGCCCGTATACTTTATCTGGTTACATCTCGCGATGACTATCATCTTACTGTACAAACGACACAAGTATACAAATTCCCATACACCCAAATCCAACTGTGCGCAGTGTACCTAAGAATGTAATCTAGATCCATGGCTCTGGTCGCCCCCAATCTCACCGTTGCATGTCATCTGCAGGGCCGTCCGTCAGACCGTAGACGCGAGTCACAGCCCCTCCATGATCCATCCAACGCTGAAGAAACTGCCCTAGCTTCCAGGCCAGTCGTTCTCCCCGATACGCGAGTACCACGTCGTTTCTACACGAGGGGCCAGGGATTGGGCAGGGGAGGCAAGACAGGGCTGAAGCCACGAGGGTCACGTTCGGCCTTGTCGAGACTGGGACTGGGGTGCGGGTTGCGAGAGTCTTGTTCCATTTTTATCGCGGGACGGGGGTGTTTTGTACAGACAGACCAGTACGGAGATGCGGGTGAGGCTTACGAGTGCTACGTTTTCTAGATCTGCAGTACGGAGACAGCTAGTTACTGCTTACCATGACTCATTTGAATACAAACAGGATAATGATTCGAGAGACTTGTTCAGATCGTCAAAGCTTGCTGGTGACCTAACAACAATAGTCCGACCGATAAACAAGTATATCGAAGCGTGCCCAACGAGGGTACCCTCCCTCACACGGGGCCAGCTCACACCGACACTCGCGGGTCGCGGATGCGGATCGCGAGTCGCGGCGACGAACGGGGGAGGGGGGAGAAACGTGAAGGTGGCGCATGGCGTGCGCAGGGCTTGGAAACTCTACAGATCGCGCAGTGCGCGGAAGCGGGTAAAATAGAAATGAGGCGCGATATCGGGAACGAAAATAACTAGGAAGAAGGGTCGGAAAATAAATAAATAAATAAATAAAGTAGTGGGTATCTAAGCTATGGGACATGACACGCTAAAAACAAGGCAGACAAGATGGGGGAATCAAGTGAAGAAAAAACACCGGGACCATTTCGGAATGCAATAGAGTCAGACGACCAGGAAATGGGAAAAGCGAGGCGTGAATGAACAAATCATCAGAACAAACCAAGAATGAGGAAAAACAAGATCAAGCGCTGCAACTCCATGCGAGGTGTCGGAGGGAATTCAACGGGGAGGCGAAAAAAGTAACAAGTATGAGTCAAAGGGCCAAGGACAACCAGCGGTGAAGCAGAGGACTCAAGGTAGAGGAGTGATACTGTGACGGTCTGGACAGACAGGAGGAGCGCTGCCCTCCGGTGGGATTTCTGGAACCGCCGACAGCGTTGAGAAATTAGGTAAGCGCGGGGGAGTGGAGATCCCCGAGCCTATTGACAAATAGTGCGATAAGGCCCCGCCGGCGGTATGGGCATTGGGCACTGCGCGACTCAGCGCTGGGTACTCCCGAGCATGCTGGCCTTGTTGCAGAATGAAAGAGAACCCTCCAGGATCGGCGCTGCTGACGGATCTCGGAGCTGCCTAGAGCACGTTGTCTGATTCGTGGACACAGCCCGCGGAGTATCACGGGTGCACGATAAACAACTCGGAGCCCGATGGGGGTCCATGGGGGCGGTCACTTTCCAGGCTCCACAGAGGAGGGGTAATAGACGTGGGGGGTGATGAAGATAGTGTTGGTGGTTGATGGCAGAAGAAATGAAGTAAAAGGAGAGGGTAAAAAAAGGTATGTTGAAAGACAAGAGGCTATTGCACCCAGGCAGTAGTCGGAAGCGAAAATCGTCAAGTCGGAGAGCGCCTGCGCCGCACCGAGTATAGTACATCGGTGCGATCACATTCAGTGCGTCACGGTCGACATCCTGGCCGATGACGAGTGGGCGCGTCTCTTTGGAGTCGGGACAACTCGACGCTTCTTGCGCTTGGAGTTGGAGTTGGCGCTGTCGTGCATAGTCTGCTTGGTCTGTCGTAGAGCTTGGGTTGCGCGAGCGTGAGCCTCGACCTTGGCGAGAAAGCGAAGGCGATCTTCTTCCTCGGCGACAGCTCGCATGCGCGCCAACTGTTGCTCCATCGTCAAAGAGGAGACCATCTCTTGGACATCCTCAACCAGCTGCGGAGGCTCGGCGCCGGCGTTCTCGGGCATCCACAACAGGTCTTCGTCGGAGAGATAAGCGTTGGTGCAGGAGTCGTGGCAGTCGCCCGTAGATAGTGATTCTCGGTTGGGCCAAGAGGGGAAAGCACAGGCAGCGCCCATACCAAGCTCACTGGAGAAAGAAGACTTGCGCGGGTGGATGTCGAGCAGAGAGTCGGTAGGCGTAGGAGGAGCGGATGGGTTGGAGAGAGGCGAGCATTCAAAAGAGCTGCCACTCCAGGTGAAGCTGACTTGTGCGGGATCAGTGCTGGCCACAGGAGCCACGGCACTGGACTTGGCCAGAGCCATGTCGCGTATCCGCGACTGAATAGGGATCATTGTGGTGAGTGTGTGGTGATGATGGCGAGGAAAGTCGTCAAGTTGAGAGTGTGAGTGTGTAAGATGGGAAGAGTGGAGAGAGGCGAGAATATAAGGTCTGTGTAGATGGAATAGACGGTGACAGGTATAAAAAAGTGGAAGGATGAGTCGAGGAGAATAAGAGTCGTGTTTATCAGAAATCCCAGTCAAGAGACGGTGTGTGGCATCTAAAAAGATCAAAGCCGGGGAAAGGGCCTTCTAGACTGCCGCCGTAACCCTTGCAAGTTCCCGAGGGTACTGAGACACCCAAAAAGGGAAAATATAAAAAAAATTCAGGAATTATTCAAAAAATAATTCCTATTTTCTTTTTCCCTTTTTTGGATTTTTCTTTTTTGGCGTGTCCTTTTTTGGCCAGATCAGAAACCAAAAAGGCCCGGACAATCAGGCGGAAGCGGCTTCCGTGCAGTGATGCAGACGATCCGTCAATCAACGTGAGAGGATCAGCAAATCGCACTGGTCCCCGGCGGGAAAAAAAAAAGAAAGGAAAAAAAACAAATAAGAGTGACAAGGGCTGGAAGAATTATGACAGCCGCCCTTAGAAACTCCAGGGCTCGATGAGTCGGATTTTTGGTCGCGCGGTGTCCGCGGGGAAGATCGGATGGCTTTGTTTAAGGTCGATGACAGTCGAGAGATCAGAGTCGACAAAGTACTACTGTACTCAAGCGCAGATGGCCAAGGCGACCTTGTGGTGAGGAATGATCACAATAGCCCCCAAGCCTCAGAATGGATCGAGGATCTTGGATCTATGATTTTTTTCGGGTTTCCGAGCAATGCTGGAGATCCCCAGGAAAATGTGCATCCCTTGCGGCTAAACTCCAACGACCTGGGAAGTTGATGATATTCCAGCTTCCCCGACAGGGCGGGCAGAATGAGATGCAGCGGGGGATCTGATTCTGATCCGATGGGGAGAATCAGATTGTCTCTTGCGGTGAACGGGGCAAAAGGGACCACAGAGTGGAATGTGTAGTTGTGTCCCCCAGCCTCGATGCAAATCGGCCAATCGATCCCAGGCGATCCCTAATGGATAACCAGCGGAATTCACCGCTTCGGAGGCACGATGTTTGCGGGAAGGGCTGCAGTGCAGTGCAGCTTGAGCTCGGGAGGGTCTTCAAGTTTGTCCTTGAAGGTCCAGTCGATGGGAAAAGTCGGTCGCGACTCCAAAGTTCAAGCACGGGATTGTACAGGAGTCAACGGATAGGCGGTCAGAATGATATAGTAAACACGTCAACACCGTTCTTTTGATAGGTAACAGTTGTTGACGGAGGACTGGTTCAAGTGTTTTCCGTGGTCAACAGAAAATGTTCAGTTCAGGTCAATAGCTCCAGCAGTCTGCAGTAGTGTGAGATGGATGGCCGCATCAAAAAACGATCGGACGCGTGGTCGCGAGTCATTCTTTTTATGATCCTATGCCTCCGGACGGTCACAACACCAACAAGCCGAGGGATCTCCCATAGTTTGCCCGTTACCTCACCACGAACGAGTTCTTCCGTGGTCCATCGTCCCGACGCCCCAATCGGATGCGCTCTTCGGGCGTTTGTCCCTCTGAGTCTGTCTCGAGCCTGGCCCAGCGGCTTTGATTTGCTTGTGATGCCCAAGGACTCTCTTGAGCCTGGAGTTTTCTTCGGCCCACATACCGGCCTCTAGAATACTACGAAGCACGTTACTTTGCAATATTCTGACTACAGAAGAATAAACTTTCAGCGTCACCGTTTTCATTCTCAACGCAGAACGCCTCTACGATGCTCTCCCTCCGCACCCTAAGAGTAGACTGCAATTGTCGACACCGTGACCGGAAGAACCAGAACACGGTCGGGTCCGTCTCTGGAGAGGAAACCCGTCGATTCCTTCGAAAGGTTACTCTGTGCCCTCGGCGAGCAGGGTGACTGGGTTGGAAAAGCAGCGCAGCGAGCCAATCATAACCCGTGCCGGACACTTCCCCCCGTCTTTTCACCTTTTCTTTCTCCACACGCCCGGTCGCCCCCACGGAGCAGCGGAGGATGAGCGTGGAACCGTCCGGCGATGTAATAATAACCGCCCAAACACCCCGCAGCCGCGGGTCGGGGAATTGTCAACTCTCCATGATGGTTGTTGCGGTCGCGTTCAGAGTATAGCGTAGGAGGCTTGTTGTGAATGAAAGAAAGGATCGATTTCTTTGTTACAAGCATCAACTGAACTCTTTTCGAATTTCCTAACCCATCAATCATCATGTCGCCTCTCCGCGCCCTCACCTCAATAATGTGACTCAAAACAACAACAATAACGGATGAAATGGCTGAAAGTTCAGATGCCGCCGGCGGTCCGCACAGTACAGGGAGGACGCCCTTGAGGCTTTAGCCTTTAGCATCTGGTGTTTCCCCAAAAGCCGCACATCATAGCCGGAAGTCCGCCCGTCAGATGACCAAATGATCGTTCGCCATCGCCCACCTTTACCCGAGGTCGAAGGGGTCAGGGATTATGGAAGAGCTCGAAGGACGGAAGAGCTGTGACCGAGGTTCTCGCTCCAATCAGGGAGGTTACCGGGCCCATTTCCGAGAATTTACCCTTCGTCTCTCTTCTTTGTTGCCTGGTCTGGCCAGAATAGCCGCTCCCCTTCTGGGGAGCCTAGATCGCGGAGTCCGGACCGAGTCCCTTTAGCAAGAGGACACCTTGAGGTCTTTCACCAACGGGGGAAATAGTACGAACTACACCAGTCCTCGGTCTCGATGCTGAATGGTGGCCTTTCTCCTCCTTTGAAACTGTCGCATCGCTGAGAAACACATCAGAAACCGAACCCACTGCCCCTTTCTCCTCTTCTCGTCCTTTCGCCTTCGTACTTTTAGAGATTTCGACATTTGGTCTCTTTTGACACCCCCCACATCGCCCGGAGACTTGCTGCTCGATGGGGCGCAGATGCGCAAATTCCCATTCCCAAGTTTAGCGTTTCCGGCGGCAACTCGCAATTCTTCCCCCGGGCGCCAAGTGGACCCGTACCATTCCACCGGGTATACCATAACAATAACATAAGAGTAATGCCCTTTCCCCTTTTTATGACACCCCGCTGGAGTCGGGACAGGTCATTTCACGATCAAGAAGATCGCTGGATCATCATCTATTTGATGCTGGCCAGCACATGCACTCGTCCCGACGTCCAGGAAACCCATCACATTAGACATCAGATGCATGCCCGTCTTTCGTACTTGACGGGCCGCCGGGGAAGCGGGAGGGACGTACTCTCTATTCTCTTTACAGTTTACACAGCTGTTTCGTGCTTGTAGTGTCTACACCTACGTAACCACCATTCATCCCAAGGGCAGGCCTGGACCCTCGACATAAAGTCCAGTAGAGCTAACCTCCGCTGGAGAGATGAAATGGCACCCAATGAGGAAATTAAAACGGGCTGTCAGTGGTCACCATGATCCTCCATTTCCATTTGACATGTTCCTCGGCAGTGGTACCTGCGGAAAATGCGACACAATATTCCTTTTTCTGCTCTCTGTCTTCAGCTTGCCCGGTCCGGTTCCCTGGGGACGGGCCGCGGCCCATCGGTCCATCGATCACCAGTGCATCGTGATCGTGGCCTTTGGCCCCCCTTTTTTGCCCAGTGCCTCGGTGTTTCAGTGACCTCTTAGTTGGTCCCTGCTACCAGCGTGCTGGGTAGCTTATGAAGAGCTAGTGTGGATAGTCAGGGCTCGGGATGCAGGCTTATAAGGTAGTATCCCTGTAAATTACTAAATAGTCGAAGTGTGGCACGCGTGCTTGATGACTGCCCGTAACTGATCCCTAGGCTAGTACCTACTGAATGGATGTGATGGGAACCTCGGGAGGTGGACGGGCGGGCAGCACGGGAAATGTGGGAGTGAAGGATTTGACGATTCCGAACGGGGCAGGCCAGTCATCTTGCTTGATCGGAGATGGGTGAAAATTCTGGGTCTCTAGACTCTCTACAGTAGCCGAAGTGGCTGAGGAAAGGATTGACATGTAGCCACAGTCGGCTCCTCCCTATGGTGTCTCTCATCTATCTCACATGTTTTGGATGTGGTTTGCCAGCAGGAGTTGATTCCCGTACTTTAGCAATGCAAATATCAGATCGAGACCCTTAAGCATTTACTCTATGGATTGATTGTGGCTCATGCAGTAGATAGATAGATACTTTGGCACACAGCTAGAATTTGACTAGCAAATCAAATCCCTGCTTGACTCTTGAAGCTCGAGATGGCATATGCTTGACTATGCTGGTTCATCGGTCCTCCCGCCCGCTTGGTCCCGGGACTCCCTGCAAGCTTCCCCGGGACTTCCCTGCGTCTCCATCTGCATCTCACCTGCAAGATCTCCGGAATCAAATCGTACCAAGCAAGGACGCATTCCGCCAAGCATCTTCCCCGCTGGGAGAACCCTCTTTAAGATGTGGACGTACTTTATGATTCGGTATTTGGAAGCAATCAATAGCATACTCCTCTCTACCAGTATCCAGCCTCTACATGATATCTCCTCCATAGTACAACAGCCACAACACGACCAGTGACATAATCCCGTCTCCCCGGACACCTTACTATTCACCGCCACCCGATAGCTCGTAGCCACACATAGCTAGATGCCCGGACTTGCATTTGCCACAGCTGCACGATTCTCGATCGAGCGGGGAAGAATTACAAAACACATATTCAGATCCAGTAGTCCTGCAGCGCATTCGTCCTCATCTACATGAAAGAGCGGGCCGCACTTCTTAATGACCAAATCCAATCTCCATTGTGTACCATAGAATCCAAAAATAAAAGGAGCTTTGATGCCTCTCCGCACTCGCAGAAGCAAAATTAAAGACCAAACCGAACTATGAAAACCAGCTTCAAAGGAGCTTTGATGCTTTCCGCACTCTGGACCTAGTCTTGCAAGAAGCAAATCAAAGACCGAACCGAACTACGGAAACCAGCTTCAAAGCTCACTCCCCGTGGGGGCGAGGGCCCAGATCGCCCCCGCCTCCACAATATGTAGTTATGTACAGGAGGAGGGAATGTGACACGGCTACCAACACAATCATCTCACAAGCGCTCTGTCCCCTACGCATTAGTACCACCTACCCCATCATCGGTCCTGAAGAGACCTTACAGGAAGACAGTGCAGTGTGAGTAACCTTAACCCTGTCGGAAGTGCATCCGCGGGCCGCACGGGGCTCACTGCGACAGTCGCGTCCTTCACCGCGTATCCCCGGGACGTGTCGCGGGGGAAGCTGGATCTAACCTCGCGATTAGATTTGATGGGTGCGGAATCGCGTAGACTGCTGCAAAGGGCTGGCTGTGGAGTGTGGACGGGAGGTATAGCATCGACAATAACTCATTCATAACACAGGGTAATTTAGTTCGCCACCCCTGACTCATACAATTAACAAGGGAGAAGGGGAGGAGACTCAGGAGAGGGGATCGGAATGAAAGCTTATAGGCTGGTCGGCACTGTCGCAGTCTGGCCGCAGACCTCTTTCTTTCAGCGCGGCTAGTCAATCATGCTTGGTCTTGGGCCGTATACTCTTTGAGTAGGCTTGTCTCTGATATTGGATTGAATCGGGCTAGGCCCTCGCTCACTGGTTCTTTATCATAATCCTTTGTTTGTATGCCTTATTCGCCCATCGGGGGAGAGTCAGTCTCGCACATCACGAGTCCCTGTAACTAAGTACTCGTCAGCCTTAAGATAAACATATTCCATTGGACCATCCTGCCCAATATCACCAAATCGTCTTTTAGGTGTTCGTGCCCGGCTTTCACTCATACTCGCCGGCAGGGAATGTTGCTTCCAGCCACCACCTGAGCATCGTCATCTTCCAAGCAAACAAAATATACAGCCCAACAAACGCACATTCGTCCACCAGTCGACGCCCAAAGCTCGACTCCTTCTCACAGTCTCCCAGAATAAAAGCAAGCTCAGGCCTCTGCTCTGTAGTCCTATCTCAATCATGATCGCTGTCAAGTAACCAGCGCACTCCAACCTGGCATCTAAGTGACGATTCTCGAACGCGTCGGCGCAGCAAAATGCGCCTGCTATGTGTCCGTCTGCTCTCTGCCGCGAGCCGGGTTGCTGTTGTCAATAGAGCGGACGGTGCGTCTTCGATGGGCTTCTTTGATCCTTTCCTTCTTGTACCAGTACTCCGTACCTGGTTTGGTTTCTTTGTTGGTTTGTCGCTTGACAGGCCTCGCGGTCCAGTGCATCTGGGAAAATAACAGATGGCCCCCGCGACCGCATATGCATGTGCGTCCGTATCTACATGTAGACGCACGGAATCCAGTCTCTACAAACCACATTAGGCGCTGTGGCAGTCGTCTTTCTAAGCTTGATTGGCTGCCAAGAGGCGGCGGGAGGACCTATGAGTATAGAGAGTTAGCATTTGGACTGGAGAACAGTGTGATGGGTGTACAGGGTTAGCAATATCCGACTGCACATGATTAAAAGGTGCTATAATGTGTCAATCAGATAGAATATTTATTGATATAAAAGGTAAAAGTGCTCATGGTTCTGCTCCTC
>JAXQJV010001012.1:0-11048 GCA_037042255.1 Penicillium sp. PG106-07D
GGCTGCTCCCACTCAAAGTAGAGGTCAATTAAACGGGCTTGAAGTTCTTCTGACACCCCGGTGTCGTCTGGTGTGTTTTGTCCCACACTGATATTGGGCTCGTGACATTGTACCGAAATTACAGGAGGCTGCGAGTCCGCCTCATAGAAGCCAGTGCAATAAGCGTCGATTTGGATGGCTTCCTCACTGGGTGAATCTGCACATTATCAGCATACGCACGCCCACTAAGCTAAGAGTCGGCTTACCATTTCCTGGCGAGCGAAACAGCATACGACCACTCGATGGACCAAAGTATCTGACTTCTCCATCTTGGTCAAAGTTCAAAGACTCATCCAAGGTCAGTGCACCATCAAAGGTCAGAGATAACTCATCCATGTTTGAAGCGAGCGTGCCGTAAGAATCAGGCGTTTGCTCGGGAGAGTCACTTGAAGCCGATAATTGAGCAATCGAGGCATCTGGGTCGATACCATGAGCCTGTAGAACACGCTCGAGGAGTTGGATGCGATTTCTCAGCATCACTACGTAGGATTTCGGGGCTGGCTGCCTGCCGTCTTCCGCGGTGGAATAATGGCAACGCACGCCTCGGTCCAGACAACGAGAACAAGTCGGGCGACTTCCGTCGCACTGTAATGTCAGGTTAGTCAGACTTTTTGCAGGATAGATTAGGACGTAGATTGTACAAGTACCTTAGCTCTGCGGCGGCGGCATTCTTCACAGGCTCGCGAGGTATACTTTCTCCCAGGCCGGGTGCGCCTGGCGGCAGGATCGTCTACTGGTGCATCGGCGGCCATCCCATTAGCATCTAATTCAGTCGTATCGATCTGACACTGATTACCAGATGACAGGGTCCCTATGGGGCCAGACTTTTGACGGCTGATGATATTACAAAGCAGGGTGTCGTGGTCGACACCTAATAAATATGGCAACAACACCGAGGCTTTGCTGCCTGAGGCAATAATTGCTGCCTTGTGTCCTGGGACACGGCCCACGATATGCCTTTCTCCACGGAATCGACCAATAACAGGGCATGGCTAGGTAAGGGCATCGCTTGGAAGTTCTCGGGCTGACTCTTATTGCGATGGACTTCATTAGAGGAAGTCTGTAGGTATAAACAACCTTCATAATAATTTACGAGTGCCTGAGAAAATGAAATAAAGTTAGGTATGTACCAACCTTAGGTAGCCATACCGCAATGAACAACCTTACCGGGTGAGATTGAGATCCATGATATAGTCCTCCAATCGAAGATAGGTGCCCGCCCGAGGTACACCACCCAACGACGGATGGATAGATGCCCTGGAAGAGGTATACATCAGGTGGAATCCATGGATGATGACAAAGACTGGAATAGGCGGAAATGGAATCTTCGAAAAGACGAGCACCCAGAGCCCTAGGTATGTAAAGCATATACCTCTGTCACTAGGTCCCGCTGGATGTACCGGGCACTCGTGTGGTCATTACCTACCTAGGTAGAGATGCGAACCTCGTGGGTGCCTGTCGTAGAAGGGTGCCCGTGAAATTCTATGCCCGTACCTAGGTACTACCCCGGCCTCCTTGGCCGTGGCCACCCATTCAGTTAACCTTATACACTAGCCTCGGTGTGTTGTGTTGTCAAGTACCTCTTGACGCGATTGAGCAATGCCTCGTGGACGGGGTGTGCGCCTCCCGTAGGTCCAGAGCAAGGCCCGAGGACCACTATTCTGGATTCGCCCGGGGTCAACATTGTTCTATTATGGGTCGAGGACATACGAGCGGAATTGCGCAGGTCTCTGTGGTTGATACCTACTCAGCCGTGCAGCTTATCAGATGTGGTTCCCCGGCCGGTATTGCCTGTCACACCGAGACACCCTCATCGTCTGGGAAGGGTGGAATGAGCAAGCATTACGATAGACTGTCTCGCGAGTCGTATTGTTGGCCTGCCCTTGACAAAGAGCATCATCTAGAAAACGGGGCTACTACACCCCAACATCGGCTTTATTCACAGACAGTACGTAATCGATCTTCTCGCAGACTTGGCCCCATATGGTGCATTATCGGTGCGAGCCCACTAATGCATACCAAGATCTACGAAAGGCTTCAGCAATTACCCAATCCATGCTGATTCCAGGCGGAGTCATGCAAGACGCCTAGGGTTGAGCCCGTTTGATTGGGTAGACCGTGGATCTGTCGACAGTGCATACCTGCACGGGGGTGCGTAAGAGCGCAAGAGAAGCATAAAGTTTACTGCTTGGGGTATCATCGTACGTCCCAAGGTGTGTACTCTGGGGATACAGCCAGTCAGAACAAAGCAGGGAGGGACACCAGCTCGGAGCTATCTCTTTGGTTCACCTCGAAGGAGGAGCATGTTGGACCAGGGCCAGGATGGCGGATGCTGGCTGCGATGAGCTCATCGTGATACCCATAGGCGAGTTTGACCATTTTGTCTGAATGCAGAGAGATGGGCCCCTTTGTGCTTGTTCTCGAGAGAGTTTCGAGATTCACCAAAATTTTGGGAAGAATCATCAGGTGATCCGTGATCATACCCCGCAAACCGGGGCTCGGAGGATGAAGAAAACGGTGGAGACACGGATCGACCACGGTCCACTGAAACCCTGCTCGAACATTCTTGAAATTCGGATGTGCTCAATCTTGAATATCATGCCAGAGGGATGGGTGGAATTCCTGAGACGTCGGAAATCCTTTCCCCCTGTGTTTTCCCCCCTCCTCTCTTCTCCAACCCGTTCGGCTAACTGTAGTTGGTCCCGCAGACCCCAAGACTCTCACTATCCCAATCTCGAACGGACATGTATCACGACGAACCAGTAAGGAACCCTAGACTAGAACACCACTCGTGCTCGTCGTGCCACTAGCCGGCTGAGTGACGGGAGTGCAGCTGGATCCACAACCACGCCAGTGCCGTGTTTCCCCCTCGTCTTACTTTCTTACCTCCTCCCAATTTAAGGAAATCCAAATGATCCCGAGCAGAGCGGAAGCAGTGTCATCTGTTAGCCATAAGTTAATGCAGCGCTGCACGGTCCACAAGTCCCAAGGAATTGCACCTCGTGCCTCGAGAGGAAGCCTGTCTCGTGTGGGTGGGGGGTGGGTAAGGTCAGAAAACGCCAGGAATCGGCGGTGGCGTCCAGTTGGTTTCAGAGCGGCGTTTTGGGGGGGATCCTTTTTCCTTTCCTTTGGGTATGCTTTTTTTTTCCAATATTGCCAGCGTGGTTGCCGTTGTGTCAGTGTCGGAATGACACCCCAATAACTTAGGCTGCGCGGCATGAAGGGATCGGGTACGAGGACCATCTATTCGGAGTTGTAGTGGCCCGTGGGATGGGGTTTTGGCTGGTCCCAGACCCAAAAGTCGTCGAGCAGCCTCGCGGGTAGCTCGGGAAGGGTAGACTAGGCCCGGCAGTTCACAGAGCTACTTTTGTGCCTTTGACATAGCATGTCAGCTTCTTGATAGGAATGGCAAGTCAGTAGATGACAGTTATGGGCCTTCATTTGACCTGGTTCCATGTCTTTCTTCTATTCTACCGGTCAACGCTGCTGGACCTCAAGGGGGTACAATACAGGGATTGCGGAGCCGGATCGTTTCGAGTACACAACAGTTGAAATTGTACCTCCTGCGGTAGCCGTAAGGTACGTCCCCATGACGACCGATCACCTTCAGAGATCTTGACTCTGTCCCATCTCAAATCCAACAAAAGTACCGGGTTTGGCCAAGAGACTCCAAATCGTCGGAATCCAGACTCGAAGCCATCGAGGACTAGCCCGGCTGGCGGAGCGCATCCGCCATCTGCAGGCGGAGGTCATGTACGGAGGTACACAGGATCAGATTGGATCAATCAACGTCATGAGCAAGGGCGGCTGTCTGCAACTCTGTGCAGAGTTTACCGTAGGGTTTCCTCCCTCCTACAGCTGTGTGGTCATACATACTCTCCTGCTGGAATGTCGCATTTCCATTGCTTTCCATGGGGCCATTTTGTCGAGTTTGACCATGACCGTTTGGTGTCCATTGTATTTGATAAATATAGAGACAACCACAAAGACATTCGAGATCTCAGGAGACCAGAGTCGTAAAAATGGTCCTATCAGAGTAGGTCTGTGCTGTTTTTCAAGTTGCAAATCACCCTAATACAGCCAGAGTGTGCACATGGAATAGGAAAGGTGGTGCAGGAGTGCAGTCCTGAGGTCTCTCTCGTCTCATCAGCTCAGTTGGGCCGGGACCAGCGTGTGCCTCAAAAAGAGTCAAGTGCCTCCCAATCCGCCCAATCACCGCCTGTCCTCCCTCACGTCCACCACCGCTCCTCTTTCCCCCTCCCAAATCCGCTCTCGAGGCATCTCCTCTTTTTTGGATGGATTCGACAATCTTCAAGCGTTTTCTCTATTCACTTATTTTCCCAAATCTTGTCTGATACCCTACCATTCTGAGGCCCTTGGGTCAACCTCCAACTGGGGTTGACGTCGATGATCCTGCGCGTCGCCTGTCGCGCTCATTCCCCGCATAGACGGCTTCCGTTATCCTCCGTCACAACAACTCGCGTTGCAATACCGCCCTCTTCCTGCTTGACACGCTGGATTAGCGAGCGGTAAGCATTCTCCAGTGGAATTTATCGATTTGCGATTCATTCTGCTCGCACGCCATGGCCTGTTGAAGTCACGGATGAATCCATAGCCTCGTCTCTCCAAGAGCCACCCGCTCTGCCCACCAGCAGACGGTTCTGCTTGGCTCATCTCGACACCCACGACGATATCAGCTCTCGATCAATTTGGATTATTTATTCGTGATATTCGGTTGCACGCCCTGATTCGAAACGTTTTCGCTTTTCGCGGCCGCTCCTGTTGACCGTTGCAAGTCAGCATGGCGGACAATGGCCCTTCTCCAACCCCCCAATTCCTCGCGCCGCCGGCCGTCACGGCTTTGCGGCAGGAGGCTCGGAACGTCAACCCGGTCATGACGCGGTCGCTCAGTGAAGACATGCGGGAGGAGCGGGAAGACTTGAGGGAGGCCGCCGAACAGACCCTGAACATCATCGTGGACCTCGATTTGGAAGGTCGCATCAAATGGGTCAGCCCATCATGGAGACAAGTCGTCGGCTCACCTCCCGAATCGGTCGAGGGCCGCATGATCTCGGAGATTCTGGTTGGCAATAAAAATGTCTTTCGCGACGCGATCGACGTGATGAAGGAGGATGACTCGCGTAGTCGGTTCATCCGCTTCGCGGTGCAGATGGGGCCAGACTCGGTCCTTAGATACGCGCCTGAACCTCGCCCTATGAAGTCGGAAATAACTACGGAGCGGGAAGGGAAGGTGACCGAGGGAAAGATTACGGATGAGACGACGGAGCTTTCGCAGGCCGAAGGTGAGGATGATCATGATGTGCTGACCATGGAGGGTCAAGGCATCATGGTGTATGACCGGACGGATGACGAGACCGGACATGTACGTCTTATCCTACCTCACGCTCGCAACTTGTTATGATACATACATTGCTAACTTCATGCTTCTGTCCAAAGTCCATGTGGATGCTCCGACCGCTTACCGAACCCCGTGAAGTAACCATTGACCTGCCGCCTCAGCTGGTCGAGTCACTTGGTGTTGGTGCAGAGGTTCTGGCGAACTACCTGACCGAGCTTGCAGAGGCCGCAGCGAACGAACCTGATCCCTCAAAACACCCTGCCCCCACGCCGGTCCTATGTCGAATTTGCGAACGCCAAATCACCCCGTGGTGGTTCGAGAAACACTCCGATCTTTGCCTGCAGGAACATCGGGCGGAAATGGACGTACAAATCGCGCAAGAAAACCTCAACGAACACCGTCACGCGATTGTGAAGGTGCTGGATGCGTTGGAGGCTCGACAGGGACGGCCGTTGATCGGCAGCGATGGCAACGTTCAACCTCTCATCCAGCCAGAGTATAAAGGCTTACCCATCGGACCATCGCCTGTCAGCTCGGGCCCATCATCAGCCCCGACCTCTGGTGTGAGCTCGGCGCCTGGAACGCCACCCCGGTCTCGCGACCATTCGGCCTCTGGCATCGTCACTCCAGGCAGACCCCGGGCGTTTACTGTTCGACGACCGCTGGCTCGTATTGTGGAACTGGTCCTCGATCTATGCGACACCGCGTTGGAGATCAGCATGCCTGTGATTAAGGAATCTCAGCGCACGGACAACGGAGAGGAGTTCAGGACTCTGTCCCCTCAATCTGAATCCCGGATCTCTCAGGTGCTTCAGTGGTCGTCTCCAAGCTCCAACACATTGGAGCAGGAACAGGGTCTAGCTGCCTTAGCGGGCGACACAGAGGAGATTGCAAAAGCCAAAGTAGATGCGGTCGTTCGTCATCGCAAGATCGTTGAGTACGCAGAGCGTATTCGGATCGAATATACCGTCTTGGTGGAGGAGTGCATCACGGCGGCGTTGAGCAAGGCAGAACGGATCGCGGCTGGTGAACTCAGTGATTCCACCTGCTCGTCTGATGAAGAGGTGTCGCAGGACGCGGCGTTTGCCAGCGACGCTGATGTTAGCACTACTGGCGATCGGGATGAGCCATTCATTCCGCGCCAAGATCCGCTGGCATCCCAGTCGCTGCCTGCAGCTCCCACTCCGCGCAAGCCTGTGACATCGGCCCTGACGATGTCGATGCGCAATTCGCCTGATCAAACACTCCTTGCGCAAGGCGAGAACAGATCGTCCTCTGTCGCGATATCTACTGGGTCTAATAGCCCCTTGGAATGCCCGACTCCTCGGTCTCATAAGAGCGCCGCTGGCCTATTAGGCACCTCACAGCCCCCTCGACGGGGTCTTTCGCTAGCCGACATCGACGCGGGCGATAGTAGCGATAGCAGTATGCCCTCATCGTCTGCTTTTGCCAGCGCCATGCGAACGGATTCGCCTTCCTCTGAGAGGAGCTTCGATCGCAAACGCAGAAGCCTGGTGCTTCCGGGCCTGTCAAGTTCACCACGGCGGCATCCCTCTCCTGCTCGAGTCTCGGGCCCTCATTCTCCGCTGCGAATGCCAAAGCCTCGCCTTTCACACGGCGCAGATAGCCTTCCCTCGCCCATTGTATCTCCGTCTACATATGCCAGTGAACTGGCGCATCATCATCGTCACCACCGCCGCCAGTCATCAGCAACATCCTCAGATGTAGCCAAACCACCTCCGTCACCACGTCTGCCTTCCGTTAGCCAGCAGCCTCGCCCCGCGCCGCCGTCTATCAAAGATTTCGAGATCATCAAACCGATCAGTAAAGGCGCCTTTGGCAGCGTATATCTATCTAAAAAGAAGTCAACGGGCGAGTACTTTGCCATCAAGGTGCTGAAGAAGGCAGACATGATTGCCAAGAATCAAGTCACCAACGTGAAAGCAGAACGAGCGATCATGATGTGGCAGGGTGAAAGCGATTTTGTCGCCAAGCTCTACTGGACCTTCTCGAGCAAAGAATACCTCTATCTGGTCATGGAGTATTTAAATGGAGGTGATTGTGCCTCACTTGTTAAGATCTTGGGCGGGCTTCCCGAAGATTGGGCCAAAAAGTACATTGCGGAGGTGGTACTCGGAGTCGAGCACCTGCACAATCGTGGGATTGTTCATCGCGATCTCAAACCAGACAACCTGCTGATTGACCAGACTGGCCACTTGAAATTAACCGACTTTGGTCTTTCCCGCATGGGTCTCGTTGGCCGTCAGAAGCGTGTGCTGAAGAGTCCGAACGAGCCTGCTCCTGATCTCCTCAAACAGGGCCCTTTTCCTCGAGCGATTTCCATTGCCTCTTCTCGGTCGGCATCATTTGACTACCAAGCTGCTCCTTCACCAGGCTCTACACCGTTGATCACTCCAGACACTGGCGCGAACGCTCAACCATCTTACTTCAGTCTCAACCAGAGTGGTCTCAGCAGACAGAGCTCTCGCCGAGCATCAGGCTATCGCAGTGATAGTGCTGGCAGCGACAGCTTAAACAGCATGTTCAGAACGTTCTCACTCAACGATGCAGCAAATGAACACCTTGTCGCGTCACCCAACGTGCTCTCCACGAGCCTGGCGGAGGAGGACGAGCAGAGTGACGCAGGCGAGTCCCCTCTCCTTTATCCATTGCAGCCAACATTCAGCAATCCTCTCATGCACAACACACCGCCACAGCAGAGTATGCTTCCCCCTGTGATGGCGCTGTTCGATCCTGAAGATCATGACCGCCGCTTTGTTGGAACCCCTGACTATCTTGCTCCCGAAACCATCAACGGCGTTGGACAAGATGAAATCAGTGATTGGTGGTCCCTGGGTTGCATCATGTTTGAATTCATCTTCGGCTATCCTCCCTTCAATGCGCCGACTCCTGATGAAGTGTTTGAGAATATTCTGCAAAGAAAGATCAACTGGCCTGAAAACCCGGAGGAGTACACCACTCCCGAGGCGATGGATCTCATGAACAAGCTCATGGCATTGAATCCGCGTGAGCGCATTGGCGCCAATGTGGATGAAAAGTTCCCCAATGGCGGTGCTGAGATTCGTCACCATCCATGGTTCGCTGATATCAACTGGGACACGCTGTTGGAGGACAAGGCACAATTTGTGCCCAACCTTGAGAACCCGGAAGATACAGAGTACTTCGATGCTCGTGGTGCAACACTGCAGGCTTTCGCGGAAGAAATGGAAGATGAGCCCTCGCCTCAAGGCCCCTCGACAACCGGATCCTATCCCGACCGGCCCCATGACGCGCTTTTCAAAGTCCGTTCTCAAGTCAACTCGATGAAGCGCCCCTTGATGCCACTGCACATCCCACCTCATGTCCGCGATGCCCGAGATTCACGAAGCCGGAGATTGAGTGAGCCAGCCCTGGCAGATGACTTTGGTAGTTTCAGTTTCAAGAACCTGCCTATGCTCGAGAAGGCAAACAAGGATGTCATTCAAAAGATGCGACAGGAGGCCATGCAAGCTCAACACCGTCAATCGACTACCTCGTCATCGGCCACCCAGACACCGTTGACGGCCTCCCAACCTTCTTTGGAAGGCAGCCCACTCCCAATGTCCCTACAACGGACTCTATCCCAGACTAAGGGGAACAATCGTCCCTCGTCACCCTCTGGCCTCAGTCAAGCCAATTCATCGCCTAGCCGACCATCGCAGCCATCCTCTCCATTGCTGGTTCAGTTTAGCACCGGCAGCAACCACGAGAGACGGAAAACCTCCGGGTCCTCTTCGACGGCTTCACAACAGTCAAGCGGCACTTTCCAGCCTTCGTCTGTAGACCAATCGCGGGTGCCGAATCTCCGTCTAGGCTCCGTCGCATCGTCTCCTGTCAGGGCGAATCGCATTCCTGCACACTCACCCGACAAGCACCCTTCAAGCCAACGGCATGGAAGCGCCCCGGCGAGTCGTGCTCGATCACAGACTATCGGATCCCAAGATGGAGGCGAATTCCCTGGGTTGACCAAGGAACCCTTTGTTCCGTCTCACTACAAGCGCCGCAGTCAGCTCTTCGATATTTCACCTTCGTCGTCTGACAACGAGGATCCCCGGACCAAAGCCTTGCTCAAAGTCCAGCGCCGCCGCCAAAGCTCTCGTCGCCTCTCACAGTTCAACATCCAGGATGGTCCTTTCTTCCGCCCCCTGGACATCCTTATCTGTGAAGACCACCCTGTGTCGCGTCTCGTCATGGAGCGCCTGTTCGAAAAGCTCCGCTGCCGAACTATTACTGTCGCCAATGGCGCCGAAGCCATGCGGTATGCGCTAAGTGAAGTCCAGTTTGATATAATCATGACAGAGTTCAAGCTTCCGCAAGTCAACGGTGCCGACTTTGCGCGGATGGTACGAGAGACTCGCAGCGCCAACAGACATACTCCGATAGTTGCGGTGACTGGCTACTTGAAGGACCTCCCCGAAACCCATTACTTCGACGCGCTCATCGAGAAGCCTCCCACACTGTCCAAGCTTACTGAAGCCCTCTGCAAGTGGTGCATGTGGAAGCCACCACCAAAGGATTACAACCCTTCTTCTCAGCCGCTTGCCGTGTCAATGCCCACTGGCCGCGCGAACCCACTGTCGAATGACGACAGCCCGAGCTCGGCCTCGTCTGGATTTGTGCCACACCCTCCTAGTTCGTATAGAGGATCTAGCCGTGACGACTCGGTGAGCAGCAGCGTATTCGGCGACATGGAATCCATCAAACCGGATGAGGTCCCTGTGATTATCAGCCGGGGTCATGATGACTGGGATCAGGGTCAAGGTGGACTTGGTATCTCCGAGGATGCGCATCCGGGCAGTCCTGACCCCAAAGCTGTCCCGGTTCCGCATCTGCTTCATGCAATTTCCGCACCTGCTGCCATGGATGGGAGTGGTGCGTTGACGCCGCGGAAACAGCGCTCTAGTGAAGCTATCCGCGCCAAACGAGAGTCCCTGGAGAAGAAGCGATACGAATGTGCTGAATCTGGGGACGACGAGGATGAAGAGCTGGGCCATTCGCAATCCCGCCGCAGCCCACCAACTCGCAGCCGTCGCCCTGGCTCCAAGCTTGGTATTGAAATGATGCGTACCAATAGCCGTGGCAGTGTCGTTAGCGGCAGTGAAGAGCTTCTTAAGAAGGAGCGCGAAGCACTGCGCAAGGCGGGCGAATCTGATACCGACGAGGGACCTCTGGGCTCCCCCGCAAGCACGAGTCTTGAAGAACGCTTTGAGGGCATGAGCATTCCAGAGGAATCCGAATACGATGAGCCCACCAGCCCTCGTGATCCCCCTCCCGGGCATCAATTGTCGCCTCCTCGCCGCCGACCTTCTCTTACGCATCAAGATACCTCGATCTACGCTGGACCGACATCTCACCCAGTTGGTTCCAAATCAAGCTCAGAAGGGCTGAAACAAGGCCAGACCACGCCGCCTGAGGATCTTGTAAAAGGTGCCAATGCTGGTTTGGGCATTGGCCCTATCACCCCGGGGGCGAAAACCTTGGACAACTCGTCGAATACAGACGGCGGCTCGAGCGGGGATACCGATACGAGTCCCACGCCGGACGCTGAAGCAACGCCTCGTCCTCTGAATCCATCTCCCGGTCTGGACACTGAAGAGACCCCCCGCGCGCC
>JAXQJV010001013.1:0-11019 GCA_037042255.1 Penicillium sp. PG106-07D
CGTTGAGGTTTTTCTTAAAATGTTTATTTAAAATGATCGTAGCTTTGTTTCAAGCTATTTTAAAGATGGTGAGCAGACATGCATTGCACCTCTCACATCCCCCAACCGTCTACAATCCCGAATCGCCCTCGCTGGAATGCCAGCACCAACTTGAACGATCTATATTCAAGCTCTGGCTATCTAAGCACCACAACCCCAAGCACCTCGCGGAAAAGCTCTGCCCCTGCGTATGGCCGCCCGTCATCCACCGTTCCTCCCCAGCGAGAGCTGTCTGCCTCTCCTGCACCTGCAGCAGGCCGATCACTCAGTCGTCTGTCGAACCGACTAGCGTCATCGTCCCGCAGTCCTGTCCGGAACGTCTCATCTCCCTCCCCCGCCCAATCCTCCCTCCTCGATCCTCCACCTTATAGTCGTCTCCGCAGGCCATCTGGTCTGTCTGCTACTCCTCGCAGTCGACAGAGCTTCGCGGGCATCGGCTCCTCTTTCAGTCGCACTGTTTCGTCTCAAGGGCCAGGCCAAGATCCACTGGAAAGCCCCAGCAAGCCGGTGCGCCCAGGAACAGCCCTAGGCCATTCTGGCAGTCGACGAACCAGTCTCTTGCCCTTGCCGAAGCGACCCGAGAAAGACAGAGCGGCCTCACAGGCAAAGTTGGCTGCCCGGCCGCCCTGGAGGGGCTAAGGCCCTGACCAAGTCTATCTCGCTGTCCCTTGCTTCTCACCTCTTCTACCTTTGACCTCATCCTCCCATCCGCTCATCCCTCTTAGACCCTGCTCCTATCTACCTCTCTACCGATCCTCTTCGAACCCTCCTCTTCCCTTTCCATTCAGTCCCATTGTCTTACACTTTTTTTTTGTGCATTGCGCCCCCGCGCCAACCAGTCTTCCCCTATTGCGCGGGCGGGCATGGCGCCATGATCTTGAAGATTAGGTTTCGCGTGATATCCCCATTGTTGCATTGATGGTATGGTCTGAGCGTTGGGTGCTAACTTACTATTGTTGTGTATCTTTGGGTTATAACCTTGCGGTTGTCGTGTTTTTTGATTCCTTGTCTTCTTCCCTTTTCACCGATGTGAATATTCTCTCGTGTATTCTAGCCCTGGTGTCTAAGGTAATGGAAGTCGAATCGAATGAATAGATCGTGATATTAATACACATCTCTGATGACTCCCCGTCCTCGTGAATCAATTGAGGTCTTTCAACACTGTTATCATTCCAGCTTGCGCATATCCAAATCTATGTATACCCATTGAGAATACACCTCCCTAATTACAATGCAAATGACCCAATAGGTATCATCTAAATCCCCAGTTCACGCCCAAAGATGAGTGCATCGACAAGTTCCTCACTATTAGCAAGACGCGCCGCCTTGGGAACCCGTCCGATAACATTGAACCCGAGCCTCTCCCAGATACGGATTGAAGCAGGGTTATTAGCAAAGACCAGGTTGAAGACGGAGTATTTGTATCCCTGCCGAGCATATATCAGTATCTGCAAATGGAAATTGACCTTCATACATGGGTCAATACATACCAGCTTTGGAGCAAACTCCAAATACGCCTCGCCCATCTGCTGTCCAACACCCTTCCCCCGCGCAGCGGTGGTAGTGAGGAACCCCGCATTGCAGATATGAGAGCAACGGCCTACGATCGTCAGTATGAAGCCCAAGCCCAAGTCCAAAACACAGAATCCACTTCTACAAAGAGTAAGAGGCAGGCAGGCGTCTGACATACCAGGATAATTCGGCTTAATATAAAACGTCCCCAAACAAACCTTCTCCCAGTCCCTCCCCTCCTCCAACCCCTCACCAACCTCCCCCGGGCCATCAAGAACAGCCACAACCGCAAACGTGCCAAACCAGTACTCAGCAAACTGCTCCAGCCCCATCGCCTGCTCCATGGGATACGTGCTCCCGCGCTCAATCTCCGCGCTAAACTCGGCGTGCAAGAACTTGACCAGCCCCCGGGGGATACTTGAGGCACCGCCTGTGACGGGGTATAAGGTCATTCCTGCGCCGGAGGCTTTGGGGAGGCTGGTGTGCCGGGGTGTTAGTGTGGGTGCGGCGGTGGTGTGTGCTGTTGGTGCGGGGATGCGAGAGGAGGGGTCTTCTAGGATGGAAGGCATTTTTGGATGTGTTTCGGTGGTGTGAAGGATTGATGTGAAATAGGGTGTGGGATTGAGATGAGTTGTATTGCCAGAGATGGGGATTTTAAGTGGAATTGGGGTTCTTATTGTTCAAATTGGGGCAATTTGTCATTGCAAGGGCGTATCACCAAGTGGAACTGTATAAAATCGGCTTTTCTTTGCCGACTTCGGCTGCGGAGGCCGAAATTCAATTAGATAAGCGTGTTTGGGATTATTGATTGGCCAAGCCCTTGCTTTTCTGGTTCACGAATAATTGAAGTTATAAGCAATCATCTTTTTATGATCCGATAGGTTAGGTATGGAAGGTGCCTTCCAGTAGAGCTCACTTCAATTAGTCAAGTACACCTCAGTATTTTTCAGACAGAAGACTATCATCTGCGCTTAGATCGGCAGCCACTGGAGGGTTGCCGCCGTGGTTGCATCCATCCAAAGGTTCCAGTTAGCTGTATTCTCCTGCTGGGCCGGAAATATACGTTGAATGCACCTAGGTACGCGGAAGAGTACTCCTTGGGTCAGTTATCATATGAAAGTAGGTAATACTTTTTCTCTTTGGCTATATATATGGTACAAATTAGCTTCTAGGGCTACATACATCGAGAAATGTCTGTATTAAAGCTGCACAAGCCGGAGCATGACCGTCGGACCACCCTGTGAATGGCCTCAGGCTGTAGATCCACGCTGTGTCTAGCCCTGGACGAGTTGAGAACGATTATGGCATCCAACGACATCAGGCTTCAACCCTTCTTTGAGGATTTAACATTTCGTCCCCACCATCTATTATTTCTCGCCTTCGCCGTCGGGATTTCTAATGGCCTGCATTAACTCGAATAGCTGACCGAGTTGTTGATCTGGTGCACGACCACATGTTAGTAGCTCACAACAGGCCAACCACAAGAATTAAACATACCGCTCAGCTTGTCCAATTTTGACTTATCCAATTTCTCCCCAGCCCAGTTATCACCCTCCAATTTCTGCGCGTATAGTTGCCACTCCGTCAAGAATCCGATCTGCAAATGTTCACGTCAGTCGCAATCCATGTAGCCGAGTACCCCAACCCAATTCCCTCATCCCCAAGGCCAACCCAATGGACCAGCAGCTTAAACGTACAATATGTAGGGGATTCTCCGCACTCCGATGCGCCCGGAACTCCTTCTTGACGTATGAGTCGCCCAAGACACGCAGCTCGGGGTCGAGCTTGCGATGCACACGCAGAATGCGCCGGTAGAGCTGCAGCGGAGGGAGGAGGGCGAGGGCTTCGCTGAGACTGGATTTGGAGCCGATGGAGGCCGGCGTGGCCATGAGCAGACGGTGTGCGAGACGCATGGTTGCTGTTGTTGAAGAGTTTAAAAAGGATGAAATGACATAATTTCCTGGGGAACCGTTTGGAGAAGCCGAGAAGGCGGCAAGGCGGCGGAGCGAATCGGTGGGGGTCGGCTGGCCCGCTCGGGCTGAGAGCTTTTCCTTCAGAAGTTCAAGACTTAGACACGGTGCAACCCGCGACTCCCAATTGTATCATATTTCTCTTCGCAAATTGGCAACATTAAAACGAGGCGATCGGAAAACCACTTGCTCGAGCTTACATCACTCGAACCAGAAAAATTGGGATTTGGGTCTGCCCAGCGCCCAAGCATCAGAAAGGCAAATCGCAGAGAATAGCGATCTGTGATCTCAGAAGAGTTTATACCAGCAGGAAGAAGACGATCGGAATTTTCACAAAGTGTCGAAAGAATGCTACCAACCCCAGACACTTCGCATGTCTCTTTTGACACTATCTATGAGCCCGCCGAAGACTCATATCTCTTCTTGGACACACTATCTTCAGCATCGGAGTCTCAATGGCTATCTGAACGCTTCAAGAAATCTACCGATTCTTCAAACTCAACATCCAACTCCGTACCACTGGTTGTTGAGGTGGGCACCGGTTCTGGCGTAGTCTTGGCCTTTGCAGCAGCGCAATCTCAACATATCTTCGGACGACAAGACATCCTCACGTTGGGGATAGACGTGAACCGAAATGCTTGCATAGCGACCCGCGAGACCGTCTCTACAGCTATTAAGACCGAACAGAAAAACCCAGAAGCCTCTGTCGCAGTTCCCAATGTCAATACAGTCCACGTCTCTTCCATAACCAGTGATCTCTGCGCGGCGCTGCGTCCCGGAAGCGTGGACGTCCTCCTGTTCAACCCACCTTACGTTCCAACAGAGGAGCTGCCTCGTCTTCCAACAGAGTCCGAGAATGATCCCCAAACATCTCAATCCATGTCTCGCTCTGCCAAATTCGAGAGCGACTCGTTCTTCTTATCTCTGACGTACGCGGGCGGCGCAGATGGTATGGAGACAACGAACCGGTTACTCGAGGCGATTCCTGGCATTTTGTCTGCTCGTGGAGTGGCATATGTGCTTCTTTGCAAACAGAATCGGCCAGACGAGGTCAAGGAGCGGATTCGTGCTTGGGGTGGATGGAACGCGGAGAGTGTTGGGTCGAGTGGCATGCAGGCCGGATGGGAGAAGTTAGTCATAGTTCGGATATGGAGGCAGAACAACTCCTAAGAAGAGCAAACTGCAGTATAAGGGTATGTAGATGTATGCTGGGCGGTCTGAAAAGCCTGTTGGGTTTTACCTGTATCTATCAGCTTGAGGAATAAAAGCAAACCCATATTAGAACCTAGGTCTATATCATGGAAGACATTGCCTTTCCGACCGCGATGGCCGAAATAGGCCCTGCCAACGTAGCTCAAGATAGGAATCCTTAGTCGGGTCTTCCGCCGAGCGTGAAGAAAATGTTGTGGAGGTTGACTTCGGGGGACTCGGGCCCACACTCTATGGTGAAATTATCCGACATGCACGTCTCATGGGACGCAGAGACGGAGCTACACAGTTGAATTGCATCGCCGGTAACCCAAGAGTTCCGGGTTTGGATGGCAATGTAATCGAGGGCGGCCTCAGGAGCCAACGCCCGGTTCGCTCTTGAACAATTTATGGCCCCTTGGGCTCGGCCGTGTTTCATGAATTTCTCGGTGCCCGATGATTTGTGACAAACCAGGATTTTCGAAGAGAGCACCTTGAAACACAAAGTGTGACCAATAGTTTTCATAAACTATACTCTATTCATCCACGTGGGACTAGATTACATAGTAATCGGTCCACGCAGCCTGTAATGACCTAAGGTTGCTTGGAATTGATAATCATCCACCATGTTCGACCGCCAGTTGCTCTGCCTTCTTTGTCTGAAAAACATACCCTTAGATTTCAAGAAATCAACATAAGATCAAGTGAGTTTCTTGGTGAATGGTGGCATTGAGTTCGTCTAAAGAACGTTGAGGGAATTGATCAGGGTCCACAATCTCAGTCTAGGTAGGCACGGGCACGCGCACAACTTAATTTGGCGGACATTAAGACGTAAATGTATGTCAATATTTGGAATTCACATACCGTCAATTACTAGTCTCGCACAGGGCCAACTTGGCTATTGGAACCGGCCAATCCCTTGTTCCTGGCCCCCTCAACGCTCGGCACCCGCTGGCCTCCCCTGGCAAACCAAGGGGCCGATATCGACCTGGGATTCGGGGAACAACGGCTCAGACTACGTGGCAAAGCTAGCTTCGCCCCCGCATATAATGGCAGGGTTGTTATGATCTAGTACAGCCGAGCCAGTGTAAAGTTTGCCCCCGAAACTTGGAAGATTGTGCAAGTCAGACGGAACATGACTCGCAAGCGGTCTCTACCTAATAGGTAGGTGGATAGCCCCAGACGACAAGCCCTGGGAACGGCCCCTTACGAGATTTGCTTCGTTGGAGAGAATGAAATGAAAGCCAACACTTCGGCGCAAGCCAAGATACCACCATGGAAAGAACCTAAAACCAGCCCATCAACTGTTCCACGTGGTAACCTCAGCAGATGAACAGATGCGCGCGGTAATCCACTTCAATGATGTCAGGAGCAATATGTCCCAAACGAGTAGGTTGAAGATCCCAGGAGCAAAAGGAGAACTGAGGTAGATCGTAGAGGTGAAAAAAGGTGAGACAATTGAACGGCTAACTCCACCAGCAATTACCACAAGGTTTACGAAGCGATATTCACACGTCAGCAGAAACCCAACGTCCGGGAATACCCCTTTCAGTTTCGGCCCTAAGTCGTCTCTACCGGAAACTTACATCGGGCTTTAAACGACCAATGGTTGTTGGTCCTTTGAAGCCAGCATCTCCATACGATCGACTCGGAATCGACTTACTTCCGGATTACCATATGCAAGTAGGCATTGTCAGCAGCCTTCTGACCTCATGATGTTGCATGTTGTATAAAGAAAAGCAAGTAATCTAGAAACGACAGTGGCTATTCTCGTCTCAAGGAGGGGCTAAGTTTACGGGTGGTCTATGACCCCAAAACCTGACTCTGGAACACTGGGATCAGAACGTTCTCATAACCTTCTGAGTTACCCATTGCATGTATTGCTTGTACGAGAGATCCTGAAACTCTTTGCGTTAGTAACCTTAATAGACCTTTACAGCCAAGCATATCGAAGCCATGGGCCGATTAAGTGTCCAGAAAGTCCTCACATGCCACATTATTGCAGTCTTTGGCCACTATTCTGAAGCAGCCATACGATTCAAATGGATCCCATATGCACGTCAAGCTCAGAGTAAAATCATCCAGGGATATCTGACTCTCTTCCAAGCAAGTTTCGAGTTCCAAGCTCCAAATTCCGAGAAATTAGGTTCCAGGGATTCACTTCGTGGGTTATCCATGTTGGTCTAGCTCCGCAACTTGGAAGATGATTAGAAGAATGGAAATCCCACCTGTGACCAAGTAAAACTACGTGATGTCAAGTATTAAACTCTGAAATCGATCGCACCAACGTCCGCACACAAGTATCGTACTGTTGTAAACAAGATATCTTCCTAGTGGAGTATCGAAGCATTAATATCAAGAACTCATTAATTGTCAGACAGCTGAGTACGCAGACATCAAATGGGACGGACTTGATTACAGGTGGCAGCCCCAGAGAATAGGTCCTCGGTGCACCTCAAGGGAACTAACGGAGCAGTTTTGCATTTCCCAGGTCGAAGGAGGCGGCCATGGTGTTCCCATCATAGCTACGCGAGCAACCGGAGAGGGGGGAGAAGATGTGGATGTGTGAAAGGAACTATGTATAGATGTACACGGTTGAAAGGAGATGGTCGCTCGTTTCGTCTCGTACCAAGTAATGCACGCCATGATGCTTTGAACTTTGAGGTCCATGTACAGTGTACAGTGTACACCTTCTCTCATAGAAATGCCCCAGTAATTGATGGGTCTTGTCTTGGTTGATCATCCTTTCAGGATTTCGATAGTATGGTTGAAGATTCGAATAATGCCCGAAATGAGTAACCTGGAGCTCATATGGGAAATACACAACTATCGAGTCTCGAATGTGTACGCTACCGGGGTAGATTAGGGCAAGGCTGCAGCTTGCATGCAGGCCGTCACGTGTGATTGATTATTCCACAGTCAGAGGAGATGATAACGTGGGTACGGCTGCATCGGTATTGACTATGATTTTGGTATGGAAAAGCAGCTCGCGTTGGGGAATTGATTTTCTTGTATAACATCACAACTTCGTGGCCGCTGGTCATATTGATTGAAGGCAAGGGTAGGGCGCTTGGCCGCACTATCTGCATGTATCACTCCAAGTCATCAAGACCAACAGACCCATAGCCGCTGCGGGTTTTGCCCCAATCATCATCCAGATATAGGCCGAGAAAGGTTGGCCTGAACAAGCCAAGGGAATCGAAGAGGAAGAAAGGGCCTTGCTTTTTCTATTACCCTCCCAAGTTGGAAAAAGCCCTAGGGTAACAACAGATGAGAGATCCCATGATCATGCAAGTAAAAAAATGAACCGAATTTCTCAAAGACATAAAACGCCGGTTTGTACTTTCAGAAAGAAAGGAAGAAGTCAACGAATTAGAAGCCACGTCCACGCCCGCGGCCACGACCACGACCTCTGCCACCACGAGGCCCGCCACGGCCCCCGCGGCCGCGTTCTGCCTCCTTACGGGCCTTATTCTTGGGCTTGGGGGTGTCATCCACGAGCAGAGTGTCGAGGGGCAAGCTGTCGGGGAGGATGTAATAACGGATTGTGGAGCCACGAATGTTGATGGTATCGAGAGAGACAGGATCGCGGCCCTTGGGGGTCATCTTGACGGTTCGGAGGGAGGTGTTCATTTGAGGAGAGACGGATGTGATTGTGCCGTGGAGAATTGTGCCTACAGGAATTGAGTGGTTAGCCTCAGAGCTGATGCTGATGTTGGGGCCTAAAAACCGCGGGCTGTCGCGAGGTCGACGTTGGGCGCCGGAACGAAATGAAAAAGCGAGGCAACTGCACGTACCGTTCTTGAGCTCGATGGTCACCGTCTCATTGGCGCATTTCATCAAAAAGCTGAATGATCAGTCAGTCAAGAGCTCTTAAGAAAGATATTGAATTTCAAGAACGCGCGTGTCGCAGCAGATAGCTGCACACGACAACTCGACAGAGCAACTCACCGGACGAGCTTCATAGTGAAAGATGAACCGTACGCGCAAAAACCTGTCAATAAGTCGATATCAAATCCCAGCGAATGGCAGGGTTGGTGGGGAATGTCCGTGGGCAGTGGTTGTGGATGGTGCCGTTGGATCGAAGCGCAGAGTTGGCTACGGTCATGTGACCTAGCTCACATGACTACATGGCTGGGCAAGTGTTGACAACGAGGAAGGAAACACCCGGACATGACTTGCCTTTGGTTATTGATTTATGAGGGCCAACGCGGTTGTATACTTCGAATGGAGAGTCTTCAATTATCATACTGTTGGATATAGTCTCTGTCCTGTCATAAAGACGCATTTGCTTCCGTTCTGCCTGCCGCGAATCAGCAGCCAGGACAGAGTACATAGTTCCTAGTAAGTTCTGAGCACCTATGATGTTCTTCTTACCAGAATCCTCCTTAGACAGCAACGTCCATGGGGGTAAGCAATGACAGCATCTTGACTCCGCAGACCCGGAGAAACGGAAAGAACTCCGGAGCCTTCGCCGGTTGGTAGATCTTGAAGCGTTCGGTCATTCGCTCGATAAAACGGTGGCTTGCTGGAGAAATGCCGTTGGTAGTTCATAATTTTGGCTTGACTGAAAAGCCCGCCTGGAGTCTGGACAGTATTCGATGAGCAACAAGCAGCAACGCTGCCGACGCAGGGGTTCTGTCCCCCTACACAGACTCGCTAGCTGCAGAACCCGAACCGAATTGAATGATCACTTTGCCAGGCTGGCTAGCACTAGTATACCAGTCTCTGACTTTCTGTTCAACTATCCCTGCCCGACTGATTTTTAAACGCACGCGTGGCTCTAAGACCCTCGTAATCGATCGCCTAATAGGGCTCCACATTTAATATCGCGCGCCGGAGGTACAGTCAAAGCCGTTTCTGACAACGTGCTCATGTGCTGGGAGAACTAGCGACGGCCTCGCGAGGCATCCAAATTGACTCCATCGCGTGCGCGATACGCGCATCGCCCCATTGGCACCAGCAACTTCACGCACGCTGACGCATAGAGACTATCAAATCAAGGCAAACCAGGCTGCCCAAGTCTCTCTACGCGAAGCTGCGGGAGCCAAATGAGAGCGCCAAACGTGCACGAGGTGCGTCAGGTCGATTGACTCTGCATCAGCCGGGAAGAACGGTCCCCCGGACGATCCAACCAGCAGCAAGCCCCCAGGGAGTGTGTATGATTTGCAATGCACCGATGCACCTGGCTGGAAAGACACATGGCACCATGGCACATGGCCGATAATGCGGATCCCCGAATAGAATAGTAATACAAAACCCTGAATGTGGAGTTTATCGATCTAACTAAGGGAGCCTAAGGTCCCAAAACAGCCAGAAGACTGTACTAAAAGGACCAGAATTCTAAGACTAAAAGATGGTCTGTCGGACGGGAGTCCTCCCGGACGCGCTGTGGCTCCGGAACTCGCTTTTGACTGTCGTCACTCGAGTGGCTTGGTGATAATAATCTCGCAACCACACGGCGCCATCACATCCCTGCATGTCAGTTTCCCGCCATGCCTGAACAGCCATAATGGCTTTCTCTTGTTCTTGGCGCAATCCCAGCCAACTGGTTGCTTATGTGTTTTTGGTTCCACCTCGGCGTTTTACGGGTTCTACGGGTGGGCGCAACGACCAAATAACAAACACTACCTCTCCCTGGCCCCCCGATATAGTAACTGGACGAGGGAGCTTGTGTGGCTCTGGCTCGGACGAGACCAGGCTAAGACTGTGAACCTAACCACGTCCACTTCGATCCCTCCACTAATGGACGTTTTCCCCCTCCAAATTGAGTTACCCGATTTCCGGCATTCGAAGCTACCACTCATGGTTAGAGCAAATCTAACCCCTGGTTCGCTGGACTCGGTTCGAATCGTCGCCTGTTTCTCCGGACTATTCCCGATCTCCAAAAGGCAAAAGGGTCTCACTCTCACGAAAGATGATCAATTTTTGTCCGCTCCTTCTTCCCCACTCAGTACTAAGTAGTGGCAGTAGCGCTCACTAAAATCGTCCGACGGGTTTAAATATGCTCTTTCCAGTCTAAGACGAAGCTTCGTATACGGCAGAACTCGATGATCTGGCTTTTATCTCTCTTCTCTTAACGGTTTGTTGGTGGGGGCCAAAAAGGTACGAAGCATGGCTGAGAACAAGAGCCGAAAAACCCCCCGTCAGACTTTCAATACGATTTCTCGATTTTCGCATTTAATTAATTTTCCTCTGGATCGGCGCATCGAATAGCGGCTTTCGTCGAAGGAGTCTAACTTTTTCTTTCAGTTTTGGTCACTATGCCCGTACAATGATACAACTACTGAGCTGCCTACCAGCCACAAGA
>JAXQJV010001014.1:0-11035 GCA_037042255.1 Penicillium sp. PG106-07D
GAAGGGGGCCTTGCCCTTCGCGGGAGTGAAACCCGGTCTTAGGCAGATAGCCCTCTCAGCCATCATTCTTCTTAAGATTGTCTCTCTATAATCCGTTCGCTGAGAGACGGCAGATGTTAGCCTCTACATCCATTCGGAGAGGCTTGTTGAAGAGCAATCGAAATCTGGAACTATGGAGCTGCAAGAAAACGCCCAATCCGGGAATGCCGAATACCACCCACTCATCGGCAAACCGAGAGCCCCACGCTATGCCGAAGTTCAGTCAGACTCAGAACAACAAAATTGCATTCGAGCATATAAATATTTTTTCTTTTTTGAATAGCAAAAAGTTTAAGAATATCTCTCATTATTCCATAAAACCCTCGGGTAATGCATCTAGTAGTTTCTTGCCGTCCGTATCAGTGGAAATGGCAAGAAATGTAATGAGGGCATCTTCTACGAACTCCCTGGCATTTATGCAAGCAGTTCGAGAATGAACAGCAGTCCGAGCAGCGGAGATGAGACGTTCTACTCTTTACACAGCAGACACAGTGACAAGAAGCACTGCAATTGCAGTAATGCGCCCGTCTGGAGATATACGAATACCGGCATGTGGGGACATAGGATGGCGAGTGAACGTCTGGGCTCGCTACTGGGCAAGGCGACTGACACTGACAAGCCCGGTGTAGTAGATGCGGATGACCATTTTCGGGATCGCTTGCTCTGCCTTTGCACTCTGCTCTTGGTGATCGACTGCAAGAGCAGGAGCATCGGCTGTTGTGTCGTGGGCATTCGGCTGCTCCATGATAACAGCAGTATTCCCAGTTTCTGAGCAGATGATCCCAGTTGCAATGCTGAGCACAGTTTGCGTGGTGATTGTTGGCTTGACCTTCGTGGCTTAGACTGCTGTGCGCTAGTTATCAGTAAACATACTGCCAAGATGTACAGTCTGGATAGAGATACAACTGTTGACAGCAGGGGCTGCATGGACTGTGATCATGCTGGCAGCGACTAAGGATCTCCGTTTTGCTCTGTTGATGCTGGACTGGGTGTGCTTGACATGGAATGCCATGACAATCGAGTTCTAACGCATAGTGATGAGGAACTGAATGGCACATGGTTTGATATGAGAGAAGAAAAATCAGTGGATGGAGACTGAAGGAAGTGGAAATGGCTGGTCAAAAAGTGTTTTGGGGGGCAAAGAGGTATGTGAGGTAAAGTAAGTGAAAAGCTCTGGCTGAATCAACATGGGCGGGCTGCCCTTATACGCCCTTATACCTACACCGCGGGAGGCCTCGGCAGAAGAAAGTCATAGAAGGAGGCTCAAAGGGTGCATGATTGCCCTGAGTACCCAGGTGGCACGAAATGCAGTTTGATCATTTTTACAGTCAAGACTCTAGACTCTAGATGCCCAAGGTAGTAGAAATGTATTGGTCTCGACGAAGACCCGCAGGTTCAAGTTACACTTGGGCAACTCTGCTTCGCCCATAATCACCAATGCCCTAGTTGGCTTTTCTAGTCCTAGGGAATCACAGACTATTTGCGCGCAAATTCAATTTGCATGGCGGCATGGGGTTTTTTTTTTTAAAAAAAAAAAAAAAAAGAAATAAAAGTATTTTTGCCCTCGCGTAGTGACAAGCTCAATCTGTGTACCCTGTCAGGCAGACAGCGATTCCTTGTCCACCAGCAGAACAGAGCCCGATGAGGTGGAAAGCTCATTGCTGTATGTCATGGATGGGGTATATTGTTGAACCCATTCCTTCAAGATGGTCAAGAAAGCATCGCAAACAGCCTTGACAGCGTCTTCACGAGAATCGCCACAGCATTCAATATAGACTGTCAGATGTTAGACAAAGATTTAAAAAGGTCATAGAGATAGGAAGAAAGGAAGGAGGAATCGTTTTGCTTACATTTGACCTTTGGCTCAGTGCCTGAGCCGCGCAAGGTGAAGCGCACCCCACCGTCCAGCCAAAGCGTAATCATCTGACTAGTGGGATCCTCCGGCAAATCAGGCTTATGATCGGATGACGCAGTGTCATATCCTTCAGTTAAGTCCCTCCATCGCAGAATCTTAAACTTGCCAAACTGCATGTCAGGGAGGTAAGAGCCACTTCTGATACCACGAAACAGCTTAAGAGTAAGGTCAGGACTGGGAGACCGGAAGTAGTTATTCAATGTCTCATGATGGCCAAACTCTTTGAAGAGTTGTTGGAGCTTGCCTAAAACGGTCAGACCTTGGGCTTTCCACTTTGCAGCGGCCATGGAGAACACTGAAAGAGCCGTGATGCCATCTTTGTCGTAGCTGACGGCAGGGAACATGTAGCCCAGTGCTTCCTCATAGGCAAATGGTACGGTCTGTCCGGTCTTTTCGAGGTCCTGGGCCACGTTCCCCATCCACTTGAAGCCGGTCAAGGTTTCTTTGAACTGGACACCCTTTGCGTCGGCCATTTTCTGAAGCATTCCACTGGATACAGTTGTTGTCAGAACCGTAATTTTCGACGTGTCCGCATTGGAGGCAATGGTGTCGAAAAGATGAGATGCAAAAAGAGCACCGACATGGTTTCCTGTGAGGAGGAACCATTTCCCACTGGCACCTTGTCAGTCCTCGAATTCTCCGCAGAAGAAGTCACAAAATTCTTACTCGACTTTCTCAGCCACTGCGAAGCGGTCTGCATCTGGGTCATTGGCGAAAATTAAGGTCTTTTCTTGTTCGTCTGCCACCTGAATAGCAAGATCCAGAGCTCCAGCTTCTTCAGGATTGGGAAACTTGACGGTAGAGAAATTGGGGTCGGGCTTCGCTTGCTGGGGCACGATGGTGTACTCCTTGTCTTCGTGCAACCCCATTTGACTCAACAGAGAGCCAATTCGAATGGCCCCTACTCCGTGCATGGGAGTATAGACGAATTGCCGGGGTGGGTACACCTCCGATACGGTCGATGTCTGCTCTCGCTAGTAAGTGGCGCGTTTTCAAAAAAAGAGTCTCAACTCGCATCACCAACCGCGTATTCTTTGACCCGACGCTGGAAGGGAACAAGGATCCCTTGGAGGGCTTCTTCGTCAAAGTACTCCCCAGAGCGGCGGCCTTTCTCCCAGGCATTCGGCCAGGGTTCTAGGTTTTCGAGAATCGATTGCGCAATTTCTCCGTCCTCGGGCCGGTTGATCTGAGCGCCATTGCTGGAGTAGCTAAGAATTGGAGTTGCGAGTCAGTTTTCTGAATTATTCTCAGAGATTTCATTAATTGTCCTACACTTTGTAGCCTTTAGATAAGGTCAGCAACTAATTTTCATCTAGGAAGGCATATTTCTTACCATTATCTTGCGGTGGGTTCTGTTCACGGTTTCCAGGTCCTCGTTAGCAAATTGTCCCGTCTATGTGCTTGATAGTCAATCGGGGCGTACATGGCTTGCAGTGACTACCACGCCGGCAGCAGCCTTGAAGTGCCGCACTCCAAAGGCAACCAAGGGAGTCGGCGCGGACTCGTCAACAAATAGGACAGGAATTTGCAGTGCAATGAACGCATTGGCAGCGAGCTGAGCAAACTTGTGGGAATAATGGCGCGCATCGTGTCCAATGATAACACCTTTCGAGGCAATTTCGGGGCCTTTGCTATGGATATGCTTGGCGAGGCCCTGGGAAGCCTGAATGACCGTCAGGCAGTTCATGTAGAGAAACCCAGCAGCCATGCGGCCCCGCAAGCCCGCGGTGCCGAATTCAATCCCTAGAGATGGATGGTTAGTGAATTTGCGGTAAGACAGCCACCGGGATGTGATCGACATACGACTACGAAGGCGCAGCTCCAGCTCCTTGGTGTCATTGGCATCGCGCAGCTGTTCTATTTCCGCGCGAGTCGTGGGATCCTATATCCGAGGCGAGGCGGTTCGGTGAGATCAGGCAACAAGGTTTTAAGAGTGCAACGCAAGGCTCTATTTACCTGGTCCCACTGAAGCCATGTTTCAACCAATGATGAAAGTGATTCCTGGCCAGGTTAGATCTGACCACCAGAGAAAGGGCCGAAAGAAAATTACCTGAGCCATGTTGATCATGCCATATGGAGGATGTAGCAGGACTGTAGACTGTAGTTGGTTAGGTGGTGCGGGCGGGTGTACGTCTCTTATTGTGTTGACTCGACAGTCACGGGCGACCGCGGCCGATCAGTCCCCGCTGGTAGCCTTGTTGACTCCACCACCTCCGCCCCTGCTGCACTTCCTGCGATTCTTCCACGCGGCCTTTCTAGATTGTCTTCTCGTTCTTGCATGTCCTGCGAAAACTCTCTGTCCCCATCCAAAGCCATGTCATTTTGAATCTCTAGCCTGCATTTTCGGACCTTGAAACCATAGCCACAACTTCTTTGCACCCACGCCGCATCCACCACCTACGATGGACAAGATCGCTTCCCGACCGTCCCGGAAGGACACAGTCCTGACTCGTCGGTATATCGAGGGACAGATTGCGGAAGGAAACCATGTTGTTATCTTCGAAGGGCGCGTCCTGAAGGTGGACGCCTACATGAAATTCCACCCCGGTGGTGAAAAGCCAATGAAGCATATGGTGGGCAGGGATGCGACAGATGAGATCAATGCGTATGTCTATTCTCCGACGGCCTAACCTCTACTCTTTCTAACTGATTCACTGCCTATAGACTACATTCAAAGGAGGCCCGTCAGATTATGCTTTCATACCAGATTGGACGAATTGAAGGCACCTGGTCCAACTTCCTCCCTCCCATCCAAGGCGGCAAGTTCCGTCCCTACACAGAAGACACCTGCTCGACTGAAGAGGACCTTGCCATTCAAGACAACTCCAGTTCAGAGGGATCCTTGCCCCCGTCGCCAATCTTTGATGCCGCCGACTCAAACCCCACTATTCGTCGAAAGAACTCCTCACCGGCCACAGACAGTTCTGCCTTGTCTACCCCTCCCAATGAAGATGGCCAGCCAAGGCCACATTTCCTGGATGCACGTACACGAGAGGAGATTATGTTTGACAAGACCAAATACCCATCACTGGATACTGCGAGTCAGGAGAGCATCAAGCGGAAATATCGAGAAATGAACGAACGGATCCTCGCCGAAGGGTTGTTTGACTGCAATTACATGGCCTATTTCATCGAATGCTGTCGATACACGCTCCTCGCCTCTCTGGCCTACTTCTTCCTGCACCGCGGCTGGTGGGCAATGTCTGGGTTTTGGCTTGGCTGCTTGTGGCACCAACTTGTGTTCACTGCCCATGATGCTGGCCATATGGGTATCACGCACAACTTCCACGTGGATACCGTAGTCGGCATCATCATCGCCGACTTCATAGGTGGATTGAGCCTGGGATGGTGGAAGAGAAGTCATAACGTGCATCACATTGTGACCAACGAGCCTGAACACGACCCGGATATTGAACACATGCCCTTCTTTGCGATCTCCCATCGGTTCTTCGACAGCCTCCAGAGTACCTACTACGACCGCAACATGACCTTCGATGCGTTCTGCAAAGTTATGCTGAAGATACAGCACTACTCATATTATCCCATCATGATGCTGGCCAGGTTTAACCTGTACCGTCTTAGCTGGGAGTACCTTCTGAAACGCCAAGCCCCGAAGAAGGGTCCTGCTAGGTGGCATATCTGGCTAGAGTACGGCGGTCAATTATTCTTCTGGTACTGGTACTGCTACCTCGTGGTATACAAGACCATTCCAGACTGGAGCAGCCGACTCACATTCATCATGGTGTCCCACATTGTGTCTTCGCCGCTCCACGTCCAGATCACCCTATCTCATTTTGCCATGTCCACGGCGGATCTGGGTATTCACGAGTCCTTCGCCCAAAAGATGTTGCGCACGACCATGGACGTCGACTGCCCTACGTGGCTGGACTTTTTCCATGGTGGTTTGCAGTTCCAGGCCATCCACCACCTCTATCCTCGCATGCCGCGCCACAATCTCCGCCGTGCTCAGAAGTACGTTGTTGAGTTCTGTCGCGACACCGGCATTCCCTATGCCCTCTTCACTTTCTACGATGGCAACAAGCAGGTCATCGGCCGGCTCGGCGATGTGGCAAACCAACTCCGTATCCTCGAGGAGTGCCGCAAGTCAATTGCTAAGGAGGGTGTCTTTTCGCATCTTCACTGATGTGGTTCGCATAAGCTGCAGATAACTAACCCCGTCGTCCTTGTTCTTAGATCGCCATGTCTTATCTCAGGGATTCTTAGGTATCTCTCGGGCATGATAACGAATCAAATGTCTCCTTTACGTCTATGCATATCTTCTCCTGTACACGTTCCAATTGGCGCAGGTCTATTGAGGCTATGCAAAACGTCGTAAATAGAAAGAGGATGGCTCATCGGGGCAACTTGCAAACAATCAACCTGGCAAACCTCCTCCCCGCGCAATCTTCTTCGCCCGCTGTTGGCGGCGATTGTGGTTCGCCCGACTAGCCTTATTCTGTTCCTTCCGCTGATGCGCTACGGCGCTGTTCTGTTGCCCCTGCTCACCCGATTGAGGTGGACGCACACCTCCTCGTCCACCTCTACCCCGTCCCCTTCCTCCTCCACCGCGTCCACCGCCACCTCTTCCTCCACGACCCGCGTAGCCAGAAGACTCACCATCCTCGTCAGTGTCACCTTCTGTCGGACGGGGTCTCCTGTAAGACGTCGGAGCCAGTTCGGGTTGGTTCAATGCACCACTGCCAGCGCCGCCGAGATCATCAGCGAGTCTGTTCTCGAGTTTGGTGAGTCGCTTCAGATCCCGTGATAGCATGACCGCCCAACCCTCGATAGCTTCGTCCGTCATATTGGTCTCTTGCTTGAGCGAGGCGCGGGCCTTCGAGCGACGGGTCGCAGTCTCCCGTGCAAACGCGGCCGGATTGGACTTGTAGGCGCGGAATAGGGTCAGATCAGCCTGGTCAGCTGCGGCGCGCTGACCCCGCGCGACTGCGTCGGCTTCGGCGTCTGTGCCTGCTATCGCGCTGTCGACGGTTCCGCCTACGTCCGCGACGTCGTAGGTATCGTCCCTTTCGTCGTCGTCCGAGTCAAAGGTTGCTAGTGCGGAGAGGATCGCCGCTTTGTTGATGGCGTGCTTGCTGCGGTCTGCGAGGACTTCGTCTGCGGTAAGCTCCGGGTTGGCACGGCCGAATCGTAGTTTTCCTTCTGCGGCCCCTGAGAGACTGAGTTCGGCGATGTCGATGTCGTCATCGAAAACATTCTTCCGAGAGGGAATCGGCTCTGCGCGCGGCGAGGGAATGGCGGGCGGTGTTGGTCGGGGTTCCAGGTGGCTATGGCTGGGTTCAGCTGCCGGAGGAAGTTGTTCGGTCCGATCCAGGGATTGGAGTTCAGGTGGGAGGGAGTCGTCCAAGAGATGCGCAATGACTGTCTCCGGGTTGTCGCCGTAAGTGTCCAGTAGCCTCACGACGAAAGCAGACCCCAGGTCTGGGAAAAGATCCTGGACCTGCGATACAAGAGACATCTTGTGTGCATGAAACTCATCGGGGATAACAGGGCCTGTTGATGGCCCTTTGCCTTTATCAACTTTTTTCCGCCTTTGATACCGGTGGTGAAGGGGACTCGATTCCATTTCATATAAACGCAAGCTGGCGAGGAGATCTTGCCCTCGTTTTTGAGGATTGCTGACGAGGTGCTTCTCCAGTCGCTGCAGCAGATCTGAGCTGCACACAAGGTCGGATAGCAGAGTAGCGTCCTTCTTCATTCCGGGAGTGCCTACTCCTGCGCTAGCCTTGAGGCTGAAGAGTTGGTCCAGCAATAGAGACAGGTTGACGGTTGACTCTTTCAGTAAAGAGACCAGCCCGACATATACATTGGCAACCAGGATTTTGCGAAGCTCTTTTCGAGTGGTCTTTGCCTGGTAGGCTTCATATAACGTATCGAGGTAGTCGGATCCAGCCATAAGAATCTGGCCGCAGTTGGGCAAGACTGAAGCCAGAATCGTTAAGCGTCGGATATCTGGGATAACATCAAGCGATTGTGATTTGCCAGTCATGGATAGTTGCGTAATAACCAGTGATTTGGCTTTCTCTATACTAGAAGAGATCTTGTCGTGATGCAGATCCCAGGCAGCCGCTAATGACGTCTTCAAAGCTGTGCTGGAAGGATAGCAAGAACATAGGTTGCCAAGCAGATGCCAGCTCAAAAGGTCTTCGGGTGGGTTGTTAAGGCCCAGTAGATATCTTCTTGTTGTGAGAAAACAGAGTTTCCGTAGTTGTCGCGCCTTAGGACCAGATTGTAGACCAGAGTCTCCGGCTGCAGCATGTTGATAGAATGTATTCAGAAAGGAGACCACGGAAAAGTCATCAGTGGCTGCATCTTTGAACTTTTGATCTGTGACACTCAGTCGAATTTCGAGCAACGTCATCCAGGCATCCAGGCAGGCATCCCAATCGTTTGATGGAATGGTCCTCCGGACTGCGGGGGAAGGCACTGGGGCCAGCGGCGGGAAATCCGCCATTGTCCCGTCAAATGTATGGATCTGATGGGCGGGTCTGGGGTGACAGATTCAGGTGAAAATTGCAAGATCGAGGATCCAAGAAAACCAAACAAAGAAGGGAATATAACACACATCCCACACGAGGCTCACCACGGCGCTGTGACCTAACTGGTTACTGCATTTGGTCCCCGAGCGGGCGCTTACTCAGCTGTCCATGATTAGGTCAGCCAAATTCATGGACCCAAAGCGGCTTAGCGTGCGATAACCGAAGCGCCAAGATTTCCCACACGCTGAATCTTTTCGCTTCGCTCCACACACAATCTTTATCGGCCATCATCACCTTACCGAACCCAGCAGTTCAGGTCTTGACCGGCATTCCGTCTCACCACCCGCAATCAACTCAAGATGTCTTTCCAGAAGCCCGAGAAGGAGTTCGGCGAGGGCCCTGTACGTTGCATCCCACTACAACCCGGTCCCTCCATCGCATAGCAACGTACTTCGTCGCCGGCGCATTATAGCGCGCGGGGAATGTCGCTGTCAACAATTGCACACGCAATCGCAATTGCCAGATCGCTAATGCCCTCTACAGAAGGTCCACAAGATCCGCATCACCCTCACCTCCCGCAAGGTCGCCTCCCTCGAGAAGGTCTGCCAGGAGCTGATCGACCGTGCTCGCTCCAAGTCCCTGCAGGTCAAGGGCCCCGTCCGTCTGCCCACCAAGACCCTGAACATCTCCACCCGTAAGACCCCCAACGGTGAGGGTTCCAAGACCTGGGACAAGTACGAGATGCGCATCCACAAGCGTCTCATCGAGTAAGTCTACCTGCAATCATCGATACGGACATTCCGAGGCAATGTACCCGTCAGATTTCATTTGTCAAGAATGGCTTGACTAACAGGTCTCCTTTTTTTCTAGCCTGCTCGCCCCCACCGAGACCGTCAAGCAGATCATCATCAACATCGAGGCTGGTGTTGAGGTTGAGGTCACCATTGCTGCTTAAATGCACTAGTTCCGCAATGGAATCAGGGAGGGTCTCGGGATCGATTGTCTGCATTGCCGCGCGAAATGCCGGCACTCAAGAACGGTTGGTCGTTTACTGCGAGTCTATATTGGAGTATTGTGGTAGATACCCGCTACAACCTGAAAGACAAAAAATGGAAACATCTTGAGAAAATAAATCTTTGGGGTCATTGTAGGGGCTGAAAGCCGTCGTCAAGTTAATTTCTTGGTAACTAAGTAGCATCGAAGTGCGAAACGCTGTATGTAGGTCGCCTGACTCCAAAAGCGCCGTCACCGTACTTGTGCTCTGCATGCATGGGTCCCTTGGATGGGATGAATCTCAAAAAACGAACAAAAGAGGAATTTTGAACTACGCAGTCGTGGATCGAACTGCATGGCAGCTTCCGATCAACATAATAAACGGCTAGAAGTCGAAACTGATAAAGTCTTTCCTTGGAGGGACGGAAGGGATGACGCCGTCCTTGAAATGACCGTGCTCAAGGAAGTACTTGTACGCCTCCTCGACCTCTGGTGTGTACTCTTCCGGTTTCCCCTGGGAGTCCCGCAAGGTGGCGTCATCTGGAGGCCCGTCTGGGAAATTGATACGCACGTAGGTCTTGTTGTCCTGGGGATGGAGGTAGCAGGGAGCGTTGTTGATGTAGTTTACCGGACGACCTTTCCACATTGTGATGCGGTTGCTGGCAGGGTCACGTCGAGTCTCACCCTGCAGTGGTGGAAGAGGATTCAACTCATTCGGATCCTCGATCTTGATAAACGCACGAGGGCCAGCTTGGACATTCTGAACGGGCACGCCCTGAGGGGCGGCAGGCTGACTAAAGGGTGACGGGGCAGGCTGCTGCTGTGTTGAAGAGGCGCCAAACGGATTGACAGGGGCAGCGGGTTGCCCAAATGGAGTAACCGCTGGTGGTTGCTGCTGTTGGGGTGGAGCTTGCCCGAATGGTGATGCCGCCTGAGTGGGCTGTCCGAATGGCGCAGCTGGTTGCCCAAAGCCCCCTGTAGCTGCAGGTTGTTGCTGAGCTGCTGGCTGTCCAAATGGGGAGGGTCCGGAGGGTGCTCCGAAGCCTGTAGGAGGCTGATTCTGCGCGACCTGCGTGAAGGGAGATGCACCCGAGGGCGCGCCGAATGCCCCGGCTGCTGGAGCAGCGGGCTGTCCAAAGGCGGGTTTGCCAAACGCAGTCGGAGCAGTTCCAGCCTGTGCAAATCCTGATTGCCCAAATGCTGGCTTCCCGAATGCGGCCTGCCCACCACCGAGAGATGATGGTTGGCCAAAGGCGGAACCCTGGCCCAAGGCAGATGGCTGTCCAAAGCCCGAGGGCTGGCCCATGGCCGAGGGCTGCCCGAGAGTCGATGGTTGTCCAAACGCAGCTCCCTGTTGACCAAGATTAGATGGCTGGCCAAATGCTGCAGGCTGTCCAAAGCCCGAGGGCTTTCCCCATCCGGTTGCAGGGGCGTTGGGAGCCCCAAAACTGCCAGCGGCTGCACTAGCCGAGGGCTGGCCAAATGGAGCAGGCTGCGCAGCGCCAGAGTCTGTGGCCCCCGATGTAATGTCGATGCGGTTTGGATGTTCATTGCCGCCATCAATAATGTATTTGACTGCTCCGTTGAGGTC
>JAXQJV010001015.1:0-11857 GCA_037042255.1 Penicillium sp. PG106-07D
ATGCTAGCAAGTACGGTAAGCATGCTGAAAACTTGAACTTACAAGAACAATTCCCATTGTTTGCCATTCACGAATTAGAATCCAACTTGAAGTTTGGTCCAGAACAAATTCCTGCTGAAGAGTTCACTGAAGAAAGTGTTGTTGAATTGAAGGAATCTGCCATTGAAGAATTCGTTGAAAAGTACTTGAACAAGGAGTTGACTCCAATCACCAAGTCCGAAGAAATCCCAGAAGTTCAAGAATCCAATGTCATCAAGGTTGTTGGTAAGACCCACGACGAAATCAGATTCGATGAAAACAAGGATGTTTTAATCAAGTACTATGCCCCATGGTGTGGTCACTGTAAGAAGATGGCTCCACTGTACGAAACCTTGGCTGATATCTACGCCTTGGATGAAGAAGCCAAGGAAAAGATCACCATTGGTAAGATTGATGGTACCTTGAACGATGTCTTCGGCATTGAAATCACTGGCTACCCAACATTGGCCTTGTATCCAGCTGGTGACTTGTCCAAAGAGCCAATCATCTACCAAGGTAAGAGAACTTTAGAATCCTTCTTGGACTTTATCAAGGAAAACGGTGCTCACGGTATTGATGGTGCCCAAATTCTAGCTGATAACACTCCAGTTGAAGAAGATGAAGTTGAGGAAATCGAAGAAGTTGAAGAAGAAGTTCCTGAACAAGATGAATTGTAATCTGTTATATAGATATCTTTAATGAGATTGTTGTTATCTTTTCTTTTTTTTTTTTTCGTTTTTCTCTTTTTGGATCTCGCCTGACGGCGTCTCGCCCAGCTGGTGGTAAACGGGTTAGTAGTCGGCACAAGGTCAAGGCCACGAGTCAAAGGACGAACCATCTGAGTCAAGTCAACGCCAATCTCATCAAGGACTTCTTTGACAATATCTTCGCCTTCTGCTTCGTCGTCTTCCATCCCGGTCGCCTCGTCAATCGCATCATCCATCATTTCCTGTCGTTCGTCCATGATCTCGTTCTCTCGTTCGAATTCCATCGTGATACGTTGCAGGGCCGGGAGGTTCATTTGCCGGTTCATGCTGCCCAATAGCATGGTTGCGCCCTTCATTGACTGCATCATTTGCTCATTGCTTCGGACAGTCTGGAGTGTAGCAATGAGCCTTGCTAGCATGACATTTCATAGTGTAGATTCTCTCGTACCTGAATTCGAAGCGAGATCGCTTGTAATTGCGTGCGCATTTGGTAGAACTTCTGGATATATCTGATGGCGCAAGCTCAGTCAGTTGCGTCTGCGACAACCAAAGCGAATGGATGACAGTTGCTACTCACCGTCTTGTCCGAACCAAGTCCTTGGCCTGGATCTTGCAAGCTCCAATTTGGCCATTTTTGGCGCTTTTCTTAATATCCTGCACCAGTTTCTTCTCTTGGTTTTCCAACTTTGTACGCTCCCGGTCTAATTCGCGCTGCGTCCGATCGAGGGCCCGCTGGTGCTTGCGCAGACGCTCAGCTGGCGTCATGCGCTTACCAAAAGCCCATTCGACAATCTGGGGCTCATATTAGTAAGAAAACAATACCTTCAACTGAGAGGGGTTCTCACATTCATGATGGGTGTGAGTAGAGGAGAGAATGTTTGAAGAGAGTAGTTGGGGTCGTGCCTATTTACCAGCCATGTAGTGACATCAAGCGGGCTGCGGGACAGGTCAGGTAAGATAACGGTACCTTACTGCCGGTTTACCCATTGACCGCCTGGTCACATGCCGACCCTAAACCTGTTTAGGCTTTACTCCCTGGCCTGCACGTCACCCTCCATGCAAAACTGCCCACCGACATACAACTTTCCTTCATGGCCCTGCAAACCGACTTTTGCCCGTCATGAGTCAGGAATACTTTCCAGGCGAAGGCTCTTCGAAGGCCGGCTCGTCTCGTTTCAACGGCGAAGATGAAGAACGGAGTCCTTTCACCCCCCAACCCCCACCGGCTTACATGACTGTCGGGAGTGGTTCAACCTCGGCGAGTGCCACAGCGCTAATGACATCCTTGAACAATGATTCAGGGTATGGTGGTAGCATCGCCGGTGACACTGCTGCCGATATTGATGGAAGCGCCGCTTGGCGCGCCGGCCTGTTGGAAGACAGACCGACGCCGCTTCACACTCCGACGCGCACCGGCGAGTGGAATCCTGCAGGTGAGTGGGCTTGACTAGATTGCTGCAATATTCTCTAGGTATATTCAGGGCTGACATAGAGCTTTGGCTTGATATAGCTGAGCATGAAAAACAAGTCGTCGCAAACCATGTTCACCAACTTCTCTAGTACGTTGAATATTTTATCGGCCTCACTACCGAGCGGTGTATTGACAAATCTCGCTCTTCTAGCAACTCGAACCGGACGAAACTTGGTCGCGCGATCTCTCGAACTATTGAAACGTTGAAGGAACTCCAGGAAATGAATCGGCAATGGCCTGCCCACTACCCATCCGTACAAAATACTCCTCAGTCACCTTCAGATCGGCCGCAACTTTCGCACACCTTCTCGGAATTCGGACAGGATGACAGCAGACCGAGTACTCCGCCTCGGCCGGAACTGAGACGCGCGGCAACCACGACCGGTGGAGACGACTTGGGAGAATCTAGTGCGGCTGCTGAACGCCGTGCGCCCGTTGGACCCCGATTGATGACTCCTCAGATCGCCCAGGAGTTTTCAATTCTGAAACTGGATTTGAAGTTGGGCGCATTGTCCCAGGCGGAACTGGTACACTCTTTGGAAAAGGCTTCGATTGCCGCGTTACTTGATGGAAAGATCAGTCAAAGCATCAAGCATCTCCTTTCATTACGAGACCGAATTGAGGACACATCAAGCAAGGTGTTGGTCACGGGAGATCTGAACGCCGGCAAATCGACATTCTGCAACGCTCTTTTGCGACGAAAGGTCTTGCCAGAGGATCAGCAGCCCTGCACAAGTATCTTCTGTGAAGTCCTCGATGCGCGCGAGAACGGAGGGATTGAGGAAGTGCACGCTGTACACAAGGATACCCAGTACAACCGAAATGACGAGAGCACCTACGATGTCTTTGCCCTGGCGGAACTTGAGAACATTGTCATAGACAATTCCAAGTACATGCAGTGCAAGGTCTACGTGAAGGACGTACGGTCTATCGACGAATCGCTGCTCAACAACGGCGTGGTAGATATTGCTTTGATCGATGCGCCTGGTTTGAACTCGGACTCTCTAAAGACAACGGCTGTTTTTGCTCGACAGGAGGAGATCGATGTCGTTGTCTTTGTGGTATCCGCCGCTAATCATTTCACCCTTTCAGCAAAGGAGTTCATCCTTAATGCTGCTCACGAAAAGGCCTACATTTTCATGGTGGTCAACGGCTTCGATCAGATTCGCGACAAGAAGCGGTGTGAGCGTATGATTCTTGACCAAGTCGGTAAACTCAGCCCCCGCACGTACAAGGAGGCCGCCGAGTTGGTTCATTTTGTTTCGAGTAATGCTATCCCGGTCGCTCCTCCTGGATCCATTTCACAGTCCGGGTCGGGCAGTGGAGGTGGCGGTGACGGCGGTGACCCTCACGATGATGATGACGACGACTCGAAGGACAAGGGCAAAGGCAAGGAGAAGGAGAAGATTCAAGACTTCGAGAACCTGGAAGGAGCTCTCCGGCGCTTCGTCCTGGAGAAGCGGTCACGGTCTAAGCTTGCACCGGCCCGTACCTATCTGCTCAATCTACTAGCCGACATCAACTCTCTAGCTACTGTCAATCGTGACGTTGCTCAGTCAGAGCTTAAGCGGGTTACGGACGAGCTCGCAGAGCTTGAGCCTGCTTACGAGAATGGCAAGAAGCAGAAGAGTGAGCTGGCTGAGGGTGTCAACAAAGCCATCGATGACTCTTGTGATGACGTTTACAACCATACGCGGTCGACTTTGACAGACACTATCGCACGAGTTTCCGATGCCGACCTTGGGGTTGAATATCCCGGTATCTTTTCGGCATTCCAGTATGCAGAGGATCTGAAGCACGCCATGCTGGATCAGATCTCAATGGCTGTCAATGGCTGTGAGGATTACGCACGGGAGAAGACAGTCCAGGGGGTTGGTTTCATTCAAAACATCGGTCTCTTGCATGTTGGAGAGGACAAGTTCTCTCCTCTCAACTTCCGTGCGGATCTGATGTTCCGCCGCGGCCGCCGTCATACCTTGGCCCGACAGGTTGACACCGAGGTGGAGCTCTGGGACTTCTTTGACGTCGCTGGTCTTTGGGAGCGCCAAGAGAAGATGGCCGGAACTGGTGTTGCAATGACCGCAGTCACTGTTCTCGGTAGCAGAGCCTTCGGTGGCTTCAGCTGGGTAGACAGCGCCTTCAGTGCCGCCAAGGTCCTTGGTCCAAACACCTTACGTCGACTGTTCCTTCCCAGCGTTCTCGCTGCCGGTAAGTTTGTCATTCACCTGGTTTCTATGCGCATGATTACTGACTGTTCGAAAAGCCGTCCTGGCTACTGCTTACATTTTGTCAACTATCCCGACTACTTTGCCTCCTCGTCTGTCCAAGAAGATTGCAGCAACTCTTTCTGAGATGGACTACGTCCACTCGAATGCCAACCGCATCTCGACTGAGGTTCGACGCATCCTTCGTCTGCCTGCCAACAATCTGCAAACATGCTTATCTCAGGACATCGAAGACCTTGGCCGACGCAAGCAGGAAGTCGCAAAGGTCAAGCAGGAGAGTGAGATTGCCACCAAGTACTTCGCCAATCTCTTCCGTGAGAGCGGAGAGAACCGCCGTTCTGTGGAAGATCTCGATCTCGACGGCCCCTTGCCCGGTGCCATGGGTGCCTTTGACCCATGAGCGCTTGTGCATGTACTAACAGCCATGACTGTCCTAACGTTTTTACTTTTTTTCTTCCGACCTTTATTACTATTCATTCCCGAGCATGTACATTGCCTATCCCCTATCCCCTACACCTTTCATTTCTCCGATATCCCCTCTCATGTGTATGATTTTTCTTCTCTGCGGGCGGCACAGTTGGTCTCCCAAAAAGGCCCAGTCTTGGCCCGGTCTCATCCGTTTTGTAGCGTGTTCTGGCGTGCATCGGAGGTCATTCCAAGTTTTAGCCCATGATTCCCACCTGAATTCGACATTTGATCTCGATTTATCTCAACCATTTGCCTTGGCTAGTTATTAGATTGTTTTACCTTGGCTAGGATGGGCATTAGAATAAGAAAGCAATCTCCATCCTACCGACCCGGTTTTGCAATAGACATGCACAATTACATCTTAACCGCTTCAATGCAGAAGAATATCACTGACAGCTCGCGACTGGTGGAATTCCAATTGTCTATGGAAATGACGTTTTGAGAATCCGCGCCATAGCCTGTTGGTACCAGTCCACAGGCTGCATTCCTAGATATCCAAATGATGTTGATTCCTTTCTGCAACCCCTCCTTCAACCCCGCTGGACTTCGCCCGTGATGATGACAGGAACATCCTCGCAGGACTGCGCATCTCCGGCACATGCGGGGGGCCAGACTCGCACTCGAGCAGTTTTCGGGGGAATGTCTCATCTGCATGGACGAGACTAGCAATTTTAGCGTCACTTTAAAGGCCCTACGCCAATCAAATCGATATACTACTCCAGGCAAGACCATTTCTGCTTCTCGAAACAACTATGATCTGCATGGTGCAATTTACGAGACTCGGAAATTAGGCTATTTACAAATTCACCGAGCCAAATGATGGCTTCCACATCGTATTCAGGCATTGTCTTCTCTTACCCCGCGAGTGATGATGACTTTATATCGGATACCGACTATCCGTCCGCGCTCTTCAGGCGTCAATTTGCTGAGTTCCATGCAAGATGAAGTTGCTCCTTCTTCTAGCAAGCTTGGGGCTTCAATTGGCATCCACCCAAGCCCATGGCCACAACACGACCTACAACAACCCTATTCTTCCCGGCTGGCATTCTGATCCTAGCTGCACGCTTGTACCAGAATGGAATAACACCTTCTTCTGCACCACCTCGTCTTTCCTCGCCTTTCCAGGCTGCCCCGTGTTTGCAAGTACAGACCTGGTCCGCTGGGATCTCATCAGCAATGCCCTCAACCGGCCAGCACAGCTTCCCCAGATTCAGACCTCCACCAACGCACAGACGCTAGGAATCTTTGCTTCCACGCTCCGCTATCGTAATGGGACTTTCTACCTGATCACTGCGTGGTTGGACACGGACAATAACGGTGTGGAGATTGTGCTGTTCACGACCACAAACCCATACGATGATAATGCCTGGACGAACGCATTCCAGATTCAGAATCCTCTCGGCGCCATTGACCCAGATCTCTTCTGGGATGATGATGGCAGCGTGATCATGGCGTTTTCCGGGTCACCTATCAAAGCATCCTACATTGACTTGGCTACCGGGAACGCGAGCGAGCCCTTTGATCTTTGGAATGGCACTGGCTATAACAATCAAGAAGGCCCTCATCTATACAAGAAAGACGGTTACTATTATCTCCTCATTGCTGAAGGAGGTACGGAACTACACCATTCTTCCACCGTTGCCCGATCGAAGAGTGTCAAAGGCCCTTGGGAGAGTTCGCCGCATAACCCCCTGGTCTCGGCCAGATACACGGATCGATACTTCCAGACAGTGGGACATTCGGACCTTTTCCAGGATGCTGCGGGCAATTGGTGGGGTGTTGCGCTCGCGACTCGAGCCGGACCAGCGCTGTATAATGAGAGTATCTATCCCATGGGTCGAGAGACGGTGCTTTACCCGGTGAGTTGGCCAAAGGGGGATTGGCCACTGGGTGATCAAGTCATGGGTGAGATGAGTGGTCCTCTGCCGCCGAAATCTTCCAAGGTCTCTTCCGGGCCAACCTTCATGGGAGAGCCGGATGTCGTGGACTTTGTGCCGGGTTCCTCGTTCCCTAAGCACTGGGTCTTCTGGCGGGCGCCAGCCAAGCCGGAGTCGTTTACGATATCTCCACCCGGGCATCCTAATACTCTGAGGTTGACTGCTAGCAGAGCCAATCTTACTGGAGACGCGTCCTTCAAAGCTCTGGATGGCCTGACTCTTCTAGCCCGCCGCCAGACGAACACACTGTTTGAGTTCTCCGTGGATGTTCATCCCGGTTTCTATAAGTCTCAGGGAGACGAGATCGGTGTCACTGCCTTCTTACATCAGGATCACCATATCGACCTGGGAATCGTCTTCATGAAAGAATTGTCAACCTCTAAAGGAAGCTTTATGTTCCGCTGCCGAGCCACCGACTCAGATGCCACCGGTTTCATCCTTCCTTCTCCCGTGGTGACGCCTGTTCCCTCATCGTGGCTTTCAGAACCCATTCGTCTGTCTATCCGGGCCGAGAATAGTACTCATTATCAACTCGAGGCAGCACCTGCCGCTCGATTTCACCAGTCCAAGCTCCTGGCGACCTTCACGGCTGCACTCATCAGTGGTCCCGATGTCTTCACTGGTGCTCTACTGGGTGTTTATGCGACCACCAATGGTGGGAACCAGTCCATGGAAGGGTATGTCAGTAGATGGAGATATACTCCCGTCGCCCAGCAGATCGATTATGACAAACTTGTACGGAGCTAGGGGATCTGAGGGAGTGCGGTATCCATGGCCTAAGCGAAGGTTATAGCCGTGTTCATCAGTGAAGTCGATCTAGCACTGATAATGATGCTAGCCCCTTGGACAGTACTATTAGCCATAACTAGGTAGATGCATGAATGTTTAGGTATGATAAAGAGAGCAAGAAAGAAAGCACGAGCAGCAAGATATCCCTTGAACAATCCACCAAACTAAACCCAGATGCATTCGTGTTCGCAAACTCCATCATGAATGAGCCTTGACGCATAGACGCCTTTCCCAATGCAATGTCCCATCCCTGATAATAATGCAAGCCTTGAAGTCTCGTTCTACTCATCAGTGGGCTTGGGAACCTGTTTCCTAGTCCTCCTCCCATGCCCCCACCCAACATCCTCCAGTTCCCGAACCTCACCAAGCAGCATGTCGGAGTCAGCCTTCTTGGGATGACCAGCCAATTTACCAGCATTGCGCAGGAACTCTACCCGCATGGCCGCAGCATCAGGATCTTCGTAGCCGAGCTGCGTCATCGGGGGCTCCTGGTTCTCTTCGTCTTCATTGTCGCTTCGGTCTGCCAAGAAGTCGAATTTGGCACCGCTGAACATGGACGATAGACTTTGCTCGTTGCGGCTGTTTGTGCGGGAGATTGAGGTTTCTCCTGGATCAGCGCTGTCGAGTGCCGAGCCGAGGCCGTCATCATTGAGGGTATCGATGGAGCTAGCTCGAGACGGGACGCGAGTGATCTCAGCCGCTCGGTTGGATGAATGGGAGGTTGCACGGCCGAGAAGGGGTTTACGTTTCCGACGTTGTGGGTAGCTGCTGTCTTCGGTGGTCATGCTTTCCGATTGCCGTCGTGATTTGGCGGCTTGGGCCTGCTCGAGAAGGCCCTTTAACGCGGAGTCCAAGGCCGATGGGGCGGTTGGTTTTGGTTGTGTTGTGGATTGTTCAGCAGGTGCTAAACCGGTGTTCCTGTCTGGTGATGGAGACCGCGATTCGGCTACGCTTGCTTGTGGTTGATCGGCAGGCTCGTCGTCGGCGAAGCCGTCGCCAGCCCCAGATATGGCTCGGGAGTTGTTCCCTTTCTCTGGCAGCGCACGTTTTGTCCGAAATTCTGTCACGACCTCTTTTGGTATCTTGGAGGGACATTCTCGAGACTTTTCGGGCGGTGGGTGTATTTGCTTTCCATTGACAGAGACCCCACTGAGCTTGCCCCCGCTGCTCGTGCTTTGCGACAGGGATCTCCGGACGATGTACGGCTCAAATGGCTTCTTCTGGCCCGTCTGGATGGTTATCCAGAACCAATCGGCGGATACAGCGGGAACTCCCCATTCGCTTGTGTGGCGGAGCTTGTCATGGCTCGCCGTTTGAGGGTCATTGCAAATGAGAACGGAGGCTTTAGGGGTCAAGTATTCGTCATATGAGGCCCCCATCAAATCAACCAGCTTGGAGAGATGCAAGAGATCGATGCGCACAAAGCCAGTAGAGCAGATTCGCATTCCCGAAAAGCCTGGGATAGGAAACTTTGGGAACGGCGTGCTTGCAACATGAATCTCAGGCGGAACCAACGCTCGCGCATCGAGGCACCTTTCCAGCCACATGTCCGTGACGATCTCGCATTCAAACGCCAAATCATCCGTCGACGGAATATCCGACCTAGGGGTCTTATATGGTACTATGACATAGAGTCCTTGGCCTGTTTTCGGTATGTTGGGGCTGGAAAATGCAGTCAATGAATCCACACAGTGAGCCGCGTTGAATTCAAGGTGGTGTCGAAGAACGCCTATCTGGGGAAATGTTAGTATTGAACTGGCGAGTCGAACAATTGGGAGCGTACCTGCTTGGAAGTAAACCCATGGATATAGAAGTAGCACCCATATAGGAATCCTTCCGGAACTTTAGTCACGGTTTCAGGTGGTGGACGACTATCCATTGCCTCATTGACCGTCGTTTCACTGGCGAATGATTTGGCTGCTTGGATGAAAGGTTTGGGTCGTTCGGTGTCATGCCTCGCTAATTTATTGTTTCTTGATTCCGCCACTTCATTCGCAAACCCTGCGCCGATAATGTCTCCCCAGATATTCTCGTTCTGACCAATGAGTTTAGTGCTCGCCGTTCTGCGTAGCTTTTTCCTTGGCCGGGGATTTGAAGAGCTATCATTGGCGGCTGGCCGGCCTTTTCCAAGCTGTAATTTCGAGCTCATTGGTATCGTTCGATCCCATGCTCCCACACCTTGCTCCTCTAATGGCAGCGTTGGGTGATATTTGTCTTCGTCCAGGATCATCCCGCGCTCAAGGCAATCGTGAAACCATTTTACCGTGACAACCTTGATATTCCATTGAGTAGCAAACTTGTATTTTTCGCCCTCTGTATTCCGGGAAATGAGATGGGTGACGCTTTTGGTCAGATCCTTCCGGAATTCGGCACCATTCTCCACGGCCATGTCGTTTATCCGAGTTCGAAATGCCACTGGGGCATGTATGTCAGTCCAGTCGGCGCGGAAATCCTTGAATTGAGCCAACTCACTATCAGAAAAGCCTGTAATACATATCGTGAGGCCAAAGAAGGTGGGAAGCTCGTATTGTTTCACCAATGCCTGAATGTCTGTGTCCCCGCCCTGCATCCACGATTGCCGGACGGCTTCGATCCATTCTGGTCTCAAGACTGTCACGTCGTTTCGTTCGCGCGCAACAAATTTGTATTTCGGCGAATCGGTTGCGCCGACGAGGAGGTGCGTTACGTCTGCTGTGAGGTCGGGTCGTTCAATCGCGCCCATCTCTTTCGCGACATTGCTAAGCTGGGTCTGTTATTGAGGCGCAATGCGTCAGTCTGGCTTTCTATAAAGTCTTCATGTCCGGCATATTCGTACTCTTTGCTCCAGCGGTACCGAGGTGAAGCAAATGACCGCGCCCATGAGCGGGTGCTCCTTGTCTGTAGTCCAGGATGTGTGAGTATCGCGCTCACGCGAGAGTTGGAGGTGCTTCGCTGAACTCACCCGAAGCCTCGGTCTCTGCCATTCTTCATGGTCGGCAGTTTCACCATGTGCATGCCACTGCAAATACTGGTGACGCACTCTTGTGTTGGTTAAAGTAAGGGTCATCGCAATCTCGCGGCCAATCCGACCCGGCGCGTCGCGATATCAAAAAAGTCACGTGCTTTGACACGGCGATTGTGGGGCCACGACGGGGGAAGTAGAACGGCTCCCAAGTCCTTGCAAAAATGCGTGCTCGGTTTTCATTATTTGTTCCATGCTTCAGTAGAGCCCATGTACGACTATTACAATGTTTACACCACTTGCTCACTATTAATGATATAATGATATGAATCTCTATTCCCGTCAAGGTTGAAGATCGGCATCTGGCGTCGACATTTGCAGATCCTAGGTACCTCTGGGTGCTACGGATATATATCGGCGGCTCTCCCCTGCCACTTCCGGGCTGGAGTTAGGTACCAGGGCATTTACCTGACAATAGGACATACAAGGCCCAACACTTGAACTAGCAATGGGCGGCATAGTAAAAAGATACAAATAGCTTTGAAGCACGATGGAATGGAGAGCACTCCACTTAAGGGCGTGTATTCGTTCTAAGTACACTTCCAGTTCGACTGGAGGTTGTCTGCGTAGGGATTACTTTTCAGTTCCAACAGCTGCCCAGTATGGTCCACGCAAAGAATTGGAAAGCAAAAAATTTAGGTAACTCATCTATTATACTGTATCTACCACTGGCCAATTAGTTGCCTGAGTACATACATAGGAACATGAGGTGTAAGATTGTTGATACTAGAGAAAGGCCATGCCTCAGGCAGAAATAAAGAGGGTCCGGCGCGCGTCTCCGATTCACGCGTCACGAAGAAACCCAACTAACCGCCGCAAATTGCCAAACAGTGTCAACTTCTCGCTTCATCCTGCCTCCTGTCTGTTGTTGTTTATGCACGCTGCCAGGGCCAGTCCTCGGGGCACAGGAATTACTCGACTGCTGTCAATTAATTGCTCCCCGAGGCCGTCGAATCCCTCCACCTACTCGTCCGCCTCACCACGGCCAATCCCCGAGGAGATCGTGATGTTTAAAAAAGCTGTCAAAGATCATCCTGGAGGGACGTCTAAACCCCTTCAGTCCAACTTTCTCCGCGCAAACACCATTGTCCCCTCCAAGCCAGCGCAGCCACAGTCTGTTGGCGTCAAACGAAAAATTGATCTGACGAATGGTGGAGGATCCACGCTGGGCTCCCTCCACAGTGCGGTTTACTTTGACGAGAATGACTTTGACGATGATCTGGATCTCGATATCGACGAAC